>WBMY01004733.1:194290-271566 GCA_013397315.1 Donacobius atricapilla | reverse complement strand
TTTTTTTTTTTTTTTGGTCTAATTTTACTTCCCCTGTCCATTTTGCCCCATAATTTCTTCTTGCTGAGGTGGGCACTTACAGAGAAAGGCAGTGCTGCACTTGAGAGAATCAATACTTCCATTGCAGGGTACTTACAGTGCTTCATTCTCTTTGCATCCTGTGCCCTTCATATGTCAGGGATAGGGATCAATTATGAAGATCTGTCGGGTTTGTTATTACATGAGAACATTTATTCTGTTAAGAGGATAAAGCAAAGTCAGCAAGCCAAGAATATTTCAACTACTGTTTCCAAGTCTACAGTTACAGCCTGTTAGAAAGACAAGAATATTTCCTTTATTCTAAACTCACAGAACAAAGGGACATTTCTCTTCAGCCTGACTGCTGAAGAAATGTAATTGAGAATCACAATGCAGAGCTTGAAAATATCTGGAAAACTTTTTCTAATGGTGTTTTTGCCTAAAGGCTTTCCCCCAAAGCTTCTCCAACATCACAAAAAGAGTCAACTAGAACAGTATTTATCAGACCCTTTTTTGTACTGGACCAAGAGCATTACTTCATTTTCCATGGCTGACCCAGTTCAGGCTCTCAGGGAACTGCCAGCAGGGCATGCAGGTGTGCTCCTCTTGCCCCTCTAAGACAGAGTGAACTTGAATTTGCCAAAACTAGCAGATGCCCAAGTACACTGCAACAGATAGGAAGAAAAGCAGCAAGTGTAAGCAGCACCTCGCTCCCAGATCTTCAGGAGCTAGTTATTAGTGTGATTACCTGGAGTACTGTAATTGAACAGGCTGGACACATTAAACTTGCAAACACTTCCAGCTGCTGACTAACATAAGTCTTGTTCCACACGTGTACACCTGATCCAGGCAAGGGCAAGGTTGGAGACAGGCTTTGTTCCTTAAGGTTTTATGGTTTTGCTTTTCTTTACAAGATAAAAGGCAAAGGCGAGAGCAGAGTTTCTTACAGTGATTTTCAGCTAATGCTTTGAAGGTGAATTCTGAATATTTAAACTTTTCCTCACAGTGGGAATTCTGATATTTGTAGCCACTGCCAAGGAAGGATCTTTTGCTATTAAAGTGGTCGAAAATGAAAGTGAACATACTGCAGAGTCCGGGAGAGATGCCAGAGCTGCACGTTCTCTGCATAGCTAAGAACAGGGTACAGTGCAAGTGCTGCCATGGTGAAGATGCAGCTGCATGGTGAAGATGCAACAAACATCTCAGCCTAATTTGGAAAGGACCACGTTGAGGGGAAAATGGCTTTTTATTCTGCACCTCCATTCAGCAGTGATTTAAGGAGATAATTAGCGCCAACATTTGAGGTCCAGATCCTAAATAAGCTTGAGTGCCTATTGTCTCTTGCATCTCCTGCCAGCGTGTCCCTCAGAGGATGTGAACCCTGACTCTGCTGTGAGAGGAATATCCCTACACGTGGAGCCTTCCCTGACTGTCCAGTGAAACCCAGGAAACCCAGCACCTGGAGCAGTTCACACTTGTGCTCAGCCCTTGCAAGCAGCAAGAACAGACACAACTCTGAGCGCATGATAAGGAATTTGTCTCCAGGTACTAAATTCAGAAAAGTTTAAGCAATTTCGAAGCCCTTTGTAGGATATCACTTAGCATTTAGAGCCCTGAATCAAATTGTTTCTGTTGAAATGCATTAGGTGCTAAGGATCTGCTTGGAGTTATATATAATACCACCACCAGCCTTACATTAGCCCCTGAGCTAAAGAATGACACTTAAAATAGGCTTTTCTCTGTCATTCTGCTTTATGGGACTCAAGGCACAAAATATCATCTCAGACCACAAAGACCCAATAGTTCTTCTAGCTCAGCATGCTCCTGGCTAGACCTACACACTGGTCTGTGCTATTTCCAGGGCCAAATTTTCTTCTCGGTACAAATTCAAACTCCACATCACGCAGCAAAGATTTTGCAGATATAGCAGTCAGAATGCATTTAAAGTTGAACTTCTCTTGTTTCCTGTTGTTCTCCCATTTGTCTCACATACAGCTTTCCTTTCAAATGTGGACAGTCTTAAAAATGTATTTGCATATATGAAACCAGAGTTTCCATCCCGCTCTGACAGTGACCCCGTGGTGCTGTGCCTTTGCCGAGCCTGCTGCTGTGTTACACAGGCAAGGACAAACTGCAGGGAAACCATTTAGGAGGAAAGAAATGCAATTCTAAATCCTTTATGCTTATCTACATTTGTAATTCCAGTCATGGATCCTATCTGTTTGTAAATTCCAAAACAAAATGCCTTTGAACTTGCTAAGTCAGTGTGGATATGCTCATCTCTTCCTTGCTACATAAAATTAGACACAAACCAGGTAACAGTGGACTGATTGAGAGTCTCTCCAGCAAAATAAAAGAAGATAGGTCTTGTTATCAACTTGGCTGCTGACTCTTGACAGAGGCAGGAGTGTAAGGTGCATTGAGATGCTTATGAGATTCCTACCCTCTATTATGAGAACTTTCACTGGTGGTTTTTTGCTGAAAAGTGACTCTGAATAAATAACATTGTGAAGCTCCAAATTTATTTTCTCTCAAAGTCTTGCAGAATAAATTTGCCCACTTTATAGGAAAAGATGCATTTTCTCTTGCTGACATCCCTGCAAATTCTGAAAGTCACAGCTGTGTTCTTCTTTCATTGTTGCTCTCCTGGAGTGGGGTCTTAGTTAAAACACTATTGTTAATGTTAAGAGAAAATAATTCAATACCTTCAGAAAGAGGTCCCTTAAAAGGCCTTGAATATAAAAAAACCCCAATGCATATCCTAAGATTACTATAAAGCTATATCCATATCCAAGGGGGGGATACAAATCACTCTGGGATTTGAATTCTCTGAATCATAAAGATTCATCATAAAAATCTAGTTATGAGGATCGTTAAAAAATGAGCTTCAGAGCATGAAATGTTACAGACATTTGCAGTCTTTTAGAAAAATAGTGTCTCATTCAAGATCAGATTTTAAATCATCCTCTCTAAGTTGTCTGAATGCCAACTTCTCACAGGCAGGTCCAGTAGATGTGAAGAAATGTTGGCAAATGTGTTTCGAAAGTGTGATGTAGCACACCCAGCTCTGGCATGTCATGGTCTTCTCAGAAGGGGATTAGGGTCACACTGGGACAGACCTTTCATTTTTAAAGATGCAGATAAATACCTAATGACACTTTTGAAAAACTTTATTATCTCACTTTCATAAAAGTCTTTTAAAACCCAGAAACATCTCAGCTGTTTTGAAAATTCCAGGAGTTACTGAGCATGGCAAATGCCCAAATTACTTTAGAAGTCTAATCACCAGTGCCTGTAAACGGCTGGCAAAAGAACTTGTAGAACAGACCCCTTACAGATTTAATGCAACAGATAAATAGATCACACAGTGTAATGGGATATTTTGCACTGCTCTGATTCTGCTCCTTTTATTAGGATAGATCACATTATATGGTCCAAGCTGACTGCAGGATACAGCTGTATGCGAGAGGATGAGACAAAAATCAGGCCCAACATAAGTATGTAAACCCCATAGTAACATTTCTTGTTTGTAAACTTGCTGGGATGTCATGATGCACCTTTTGTTGGGCATTTCGGGGTTTTGAATAAGCAATGAGCGGAGTCATTTGCTGGCTTTCACCAGCATGTTCCCAGCAAAATCTTTACCGGAGGTGCACATGAGCTCCTGCTTGGGAGCAGGGTGAAAGGATCTGTGAGAGAACAGAGTGGATGTTGTACTTTCCATGGATCCCTTCAGGACTCTCAGTTTGAGTTCTCTGGATTTCTCCTTCCAACCACCACTTAAAGGGCAGTGCAATGAATGTAGGGCATGGTTTGTGGAAAGTGTATTTACCTGCTGATCTGGGTTCTACACTTTCAGGAAGTTCATAGAACTTTTCTGAACAGCTAATGTGAGATTGGAGAGGATTTAAAAAAACCCTTTTTTAATTTGCCCTTTTATAACAGGTCACATTCCAATTTGTTCATGCCATTCTACAGCAGTGTTGTATTGAACTTACACTGCCATGGATTTTATTTTTATTGGTCCATTGCTAAATCAAACATTTTAAACTCCCTGGGAAACTTTGGGCCACAGGAGAACTGGGATTAGATCAAAATGTCCATATGTCATCAGGGGCATCTTCGTTGGAAAACAAATAGAGATGTGGAGAGCAAAAAGATCCCTTTGCTCCTCCCACTCCCTTTGTATGGCTGTGAATATTCCAGGCACTGGTTCTCAGTAAAGCTCTTGGATAAATCAAAGGATTGCAAAATGCCTCTTTTCATGGATGTATGGCCACTTCTTCTCAGGGTCAGCTCCAGCCCTGTCTCTTTGGAACGTGCATTTGTTGTTCAGTTTTAGAGAAGAATCTTCTCCATAGATTCTGAAGTAACACTAGAGGGCAACAATGCATGATATATTCAGCATTTCTGAGCCTATCTAACATGGGCGGTCTCCATTTGTTAATTCATCTTTTGCTTCATGTGTTCGCTTTACTTAAGGAAGGACTTGTGCTGGGGTAGGAAAAGAAGAAGAAAAACCTTCACAGAAACCACAAAGTTAACAGTCATTTCCTTTCACAGTGTTGTGGTATTCTTAAAATAAAGTGAGGAACCCTTTTGGGAAGGAGATCTGGATACAGGGCAGGGGTGTCTCTTCCAAACAAAATATTAAAGGACGTTTGAAAATCCCTGGATTTGTTTTGAATTTTGCTGAATCACTGACAGCAAAAAATCTTTTGAAAAGGACAGAAGAGGGAAAAGGCAAACCAGCAAAAATAAAAAAGGGAGAGAATGGGAACCTGTAAGAAAAAAAATTATAGGGATAGGTAGCATTTAAACAAAATCTCTCTCTATTAGAGGTATCTTACTTGCACAACAAAAAGATTGTACTTTTCCTTACTGTGGAGTCTCTGCATAAGTTTTTTTTCTTCAGAGCCAGTTGATCCGTAAAGTGACACTTTGGCAAGGGAGGGGACGAAGGGTTGAGTTTGGTTCTCAATCTGATCTGTCACACTTGCAGAGTGTCTTGGGTCAGACACTATTTTAACAACTGCTCTTCCTTATATTGCTGTGAGAAAAGTATATTGTCTAAAGCTTAGACACTGCATGGTGCTGGAACACAAACCAAACATCTTTGCATCTTCCGGCTTTCAAGTCTCAATAAATCCAAGGAACCTGGATGGCTTTTTGTCTTGAGTGTACATCTCTGGTGATTAATATCTTCAGGGTGCACTCAGACATCAAGAGAAGGTTTTGCTTTAAAAAAAAAGCTTTCTTTTAGGAATGCCAAGTGCAAAATTAATGATTCAGGATTGAGTCTGGAAGAAAGAGATGTAAGTGTGAAGTGAACCTTTAATGGTCTGCAGAGGGAGTGACTGCTTAGAAGAGTTTTTATAGCACTGCACTTCCTGCTACTTGGGTAATAATAACATCAGTAACAGTAATAATGCCTGCTTCTGATAGCTCACTTCCCATCAGCAGAACGCAAGTAATTATGTTCATTTCTTATCTTAAGGCAAGTGCTACCGAAGAGAGGAATGTGATAATGTGGTGTTTGCTGCTATCTGTGTTTTTAAGCAAAGTTTCAGGACGGGTTTCTTCTGCTGTACTGAGGCAGGGAAGGACCAAATATCAGAGGGAGCTGTTCTTGGGCACCCATGTTTTAGACAGATCACCTCTTTAGAGGTGAGGTGGGGGTCATGTCATGGCCACGGAGGATGTTAGTTTCTCTGCTCTCAAGAGAAAGAGTGTGTTTGTGACATTTAAAAGCCTCACCGTTTCAGCTTTCAACTCTGCAGCACTGGAGTGGCAGGAGACCACCTCGGTACAGCATGTTATTGATGGGTCTATCTGTTCAAGCCAGGCACCTTAAAAACAGAAGGTGATATGCTAGTTGAGAAAAGGAATTAAAGAGAAGTCTTCAAATGCTCATCAGTCTGAGCAGCCTTCATTTTTTCCCTCCTACAGCCAAGAGAAAATGATCGTGCCACAGCAAATTAATTCAGGTCATGATAGTGCCATGGTAAAGCTAGAGGCCAATTCATGGAGATTGCTCAGAACAGCCTCTCTGTTTTCGTGTTGCATTTAATGAGCCTTTTGGTTGAAAAATTTCTTATGCTGCACTTCAATCCCAGCACAAGATGAAGATGGCTCCTGTGTTTTTGAGCCTCTCCAAGATAATTACTGTGATTCCACTGTTTCTCCTTGATATTCCTGTGCTCGTGGGGCTGCACTCCCTCTGTCACTGGCAGGGTATGAAAGGGAACGCTGAGAATATTCACACAGGTCAGGTTTCCCTGAAGAGATCTTGCCTCTCATACCTGTGTTCTTTCTGCTAATCCAAACGTAAAGATGAATAGTAACAATTCATTTCAGCCATGTATTATTAATTTTCAGCAGTCTAGTTTTTCTATCAGCCACTTCCTATTACCCACGTGTAATGACCCTTGCCCACATAAATCAGCCAGGAAGATTTAATTCACTTACTGATGAACCCAGTTCTGTTCATTTCCAGCCTCTTCCTGCAAAACTCAGAACAGAACACTCAGTTTTTTTCTTGGACTTCTTGAAAAAGTAATGCACAACTAAACCCTTCAGTAAAACTTGGAAAATTGCCCTTCAGTGCCTCAATGCTGACTATTAACTACAGGATTTTTTAATGTTTTTCTTGATTGTATTTAGCCCTGCTCTGCTAGATTATCCTTGATTTTACACTGTCCATTTTTGTTGAATGAGGTGATAATTAAACACATACAGTCCATAGAACAGAAAGTGTTACTCAAAACTAACCAGCAAAGGTCATGGAATAAATACATTGACAACTTGCTAAGAAAGGAGATTATCCAAAGTCTTGACTTGGTGTTATTTCCAATCCCAAGATACAAGAGAGATTTTATTCCCTCTCAATTCCTTTGTTGTTTGGGGATTTCTGTGCATTGCTTAGCTTAAATTTCTCTAAAAGCCATCCAATCAACTCTGTTGACTGCTTGGTAAAATTCCCTTCTACACTTGGGTTGGTGTGTACTGAAGAAAAAGGTTATCTGCACTATTAAACCTTTGACTCCTTGTCTTTTGAAGAGATCATTTTGCATTTTGCTATGGCAGAGCTGTAATTAGATCTGTTAATTAAGGACAGAAGGAACTTTTTAAAAACTCTAAACCTGTTTACATTTTTGATAAGTTTGCTTAGGTTGCTACTGACCTTCATACAGGGTTTGCCACTGCTTATTAATTGTTAAATTTTAATTAGGCATGCTGATGAATGTGCTAGCCTTTGCAATAAATAAAAGGTAGCTTCATTTATAATCGGATATTTACCAGTATACACAGAAATTATCTGCTTTCCTAGAACACAGTTAATTTAACATATTTTGATAACAGTAATTGGTGGTCTATAAAAACCAAATGCAAACAGATAAATATAATGACTCCCTGGTTCAAAGATTGAATTAGCAGTCCTAACAAACTGAGCTAGGACATGGGGGTCTTAAAAATATTCCACAGGCACTTGAACTAAACAACTTCAATAGCTGGTCAGATATTCATGGTATTTTTACTGAAATTCCTTGAAAACATCTTTTCCAGGGAATAATCAACACTTCTTATAGAAAAAGCAGGTCAGACTGGGGATATAGAGGAGTAGGAGGATGAAGAATTGGACCATCTTTCATGCCTAAGGGAAGTGAAATTGTGCAGCACTAGTGAACAACCTGCTTTTTCCTTTGCCAGCGATGGTTTGGTGAATCCCATTGCCTGTGAGACCCACCCAGGGACTCACAGACCAACCCACCAAGGCTGCAAAACAAAATATCAGGAAATCAAAGGGTACCGAGAATCAAAATAGTTCTTTTAGATTGACCAATATCCCCATAACTGAAAGAAATATCCTTTTTCTATCCTGTTTGATTGCTCTAGTAGAATTGGTACCTGCACCTTGTAAAATGGACCTCCTGCCACTTTCACCGCTTGCCTCTGTGGAAGAGATCATGGAATTTGTCCTGAGGAATGATATATTTAATTAGCCATGTCGATTGCCATGAAATGTTAACCATGAGTTAATGAGTTAACAATCAGCAGCTTCTGCCACAGCACACTCGGGTATGTGAATTTATCCCTGATTTATCAGTGCCATAACTGAACAGCAAACTGTGAAAATGCTGGAGACAGTGACTCAAGTCCTGGTTCACACAGAGAGAGGCAAGTGGCAAAAGTCACCCTTAATTCCCACACAGTCCCTGCCAAGCTTCAGAGATCAATGGCCAAACGCTTCGCTCTAATCAGGACCCACCACCTCCATAAGGAAATACTGCTGTTTTTTAAAGACAGAAAACTCAGTTTTGAAAGTTGAAGGAACGGGCTCCATTCATTTGCTTTCCATCCAGTGTTGATTTTCCAGTAGTTTCACTGCCTCCAAGAAAGAGCACATAGGATTCACCTTCTGCTGGGAACTTTAGCACCTCTCTCTTCTCAAGGGCTGAATAATCAGATAATTATCACGTTGCCTGTATTATTAGTGCTGAAATGCTACCTACCCTTGGTTAGGGATGTTCCAGCAGGTTTAGCAGGCCGGTGGAGTGCCCTGCTCAGAGCTGTGTGAGCAGTGCCAGGGGTTGCTGTCCCCTGACCGTCTCAAAGCGTCTGGTCACCCCTGCCTGGTTTGATGCCGGTTCTTCAAGCGTGCTTTCAAGGTTCCCACTGCGAGGAGCAGGGCTGGTGATTGACTTGCCAGGGTGATTTCAGGCACTGATGAAAGCAGGACTTTTCAAAGGCTGGTGCTTTGGGAGCATTCTGCCAGACTGAGGGAATATTTTGCTAGCGACATGCCTAACTGGGCTTAGAGTGAGAATTCAGAGAGAGGTAAATTAATTTTCTAGGTCCTAATAAGTATGTCTTGCCAGAAAACAAGTTCCAGGAGAATCCTGACATAAGACTCAGTGGTATGGGTTTGAATATCTCCTGACACTGAAAAAGCCAGTTTTCAGAGAGTGTTTGAGCAACCTGTCTGCTCTTAACCCTGTTTTATCCACAGATGTTCCTGCAATCCTACTGAGAATCAGCTCTTTTCCTTTTGGATTCAGGTATGACTGCATGCCCGGCTTCACTTTTCCCTTCAATGGGAAAGCAAGGGAAACATCTGAAAGTTTTCCCCCCAGGGACATAAAAATGACATTACATCCTCAGCACAGGGTGGGGGTGCTTCACCTGCTCCTTCCCGACACAGCCTGACACATTTTACCTGTGCTGTTGATGCAAGTGAAGACCAACACTCTGGAAATACAGTTGTTACTGCAACAGAAAATGGGGCATGAAATAGGGGCTGTGGATCAGTCTGGTTAATAACGATCTCCTCAGAGCTGTATTAACAAGCTGGAAGTGAGGAGAGCAGAATTTCTTCCCCTTGAACTTAGACTAGCAGCAGGACATGAAGGAGCTGTAATAGAATGTTATTTTACAAGAAGTAAATAATGTAATAGAGTCTATAAGGATGTCAGCAGGAGAGTTAGAACTGTCATAGCATAATCCTGACTTGAGCAGCAATGTGTGAAAAAGTAGCCTGCAGCAGTTTTTCCAGTACTTCAATAATTTCTGTCTTCTCACTGATCTTTGTTTACTCTACTTACCTTGTCAAAAAAATGTTTTACCTTATGTTAAAATGCTAGCTAAAAGAGGGAAATGTATTCCCAGAAATCCCAACTTTTCAAGCACACACATTTTATTTCCTTTTCTGGTGTTGTTGTTGTGGAACAGATGGAAGAATTGTATTCCCTTCACTTAAAAATGATGAAGAGTAGTAAAACCGTAAATAAAAAGAAGCTGCCTGTGTCTTTGTTGCTTCTTTTTCCTTCAGTCTAATGAATAATTCACAAAATTGGCAGTATTAGACTTCATATCCTTGTGATATGATGGCAGATTTTCCAATGAGGCCTCAAATGTAAGCTCAGGAGGGTCATGAAACTACACAGTTATCATTATTGGAATGCAGCAACATCTTCCAAGGTACTGCAGCACCTTTATATCATCACTGAAGAGAGGACAAGTTTGCAACCAAAGAAANNGGGGGGGAGAGGGCTAAGTCTCCATTTTGTCATTTCTCTTTTCATATGACACCTATTTAAGTTTTCTTGAGCCATTATTACAGCAGTACTGTTAGAGACAAGGGGGACAAATGAGCCCAAATTTTCAGGACGGTTTTGCTTCTGCCTCGACATTGCACAAAGAATTCAGAGTATGTTCCCCCAGAAGAATACTCTCACGAGCCTTCCCTGGAACAAATCCTATCTGACTTTCCACAGGACCCAGGCTCTCCTGCCTTCCTTTTAAAAATGTTGCTTCTGTTGTTACTTTGCTACTGGTGCCCTTGCAGACCCCAAGCTCCTCTGCAATTCTCTCACCACATCCCAGCCACAGCCTATGGGAATACTATGCTGTGTTTTAAATTCAAATTGTATTGGCTTCTCCAAGTTTGAGACAGACCTTTAACATCAGCCTGGTGTAATGTATTTGTATGGTATATTTGTCTTGGCTTTAAGGAAATACATTAAAAACCTTTCACTGAGAATACGAGATATCACATTGTCCTTGAAATTGCGTTTGGACCTTCAAAGCCATTTAATCTCAATTAAAGCAGAGCATACAAGATAAGGTGCTCTGAAGATGCATTAAAGCGTGTTCCAGTGCCAAGCCTGGTGCACTCTGACACATCCTAAAAGCACTGTGGCACTGGTGGGAAGGTGGGTTCAGAGCTCTCCCCGTGCCCCATTGTCCATGGATCATTAGCACAACTCAGAGCTCTCTCCATGCACCGTGCCAGGGGTGCTAACAAGTGCTGCTAATGTATGAAGGCTTGACATGATAGATTGCAATGCCTCTGGCTCTGTCATGTCACAGGCAGTTTGTGCATTAAATAAAACACACCAGGGGATTACGGAGTTAAGAGATTGGAAATGCACCATGAAGTCCTTTAATTCAAAATCGCCATTTGTGGTCTGTGCCGGAACTGCAAAGTGCAACCTGAAGTCTGACCTCAGATGGATGGGCAGGGGTTGGTTTGAAATGAGTTTGGGGCTCTCAGTGCAGCCCATCCAGCATGGGACAGCAGCCCTCACATCCCTCCTGGTGGGAAGCAGAGCCGGGCTGCCCTCACAGCTGAGCGAGCACCAGACATTTCAGGGTGACAGGAGCGAGTTTATGCTGCCATTGATTTTGCTGCACTAATTCAGAGGATAAACACAGGACTCAATTCTCCAGAGTTATCAATCTGGCACCTTTCAAGCACATTTAGATTGGCATGGACTTTTGTTTTCTGTTTTCTTTTTTTTTCCCCTTCCCAATTACATGTTAAGTGTAGCAGTGTTAACAGATGTCACTAGAATATAATCTCCAAGGATTTCAAGAGCAAATAACACTAGGAAAAGATTGATTCACAAAGAAATGTTTAGCTATCATGATCATTGAGAATAAACCACATTATTTTCTTAAATGCCTAGTTCAAATACTGTTTTTAGAGTTATTTTGACAGAAGATTTGTGAAAGGTGCCAGCAAACAGTGTGGAATGACAATCACACAGGAAGAAGATGGTGCCACAGTCAGAATTCACCAGTGACAAAGATGAAAGGCGCTGGATCATGGTTTTTGCAGGAATCTAACCTCCACGCCTACAATATGGTTCATATAGCAGAGTCCTACTGTGCCAGAAAAAAACATTTATATTTCTAACATGCTAAAAATACTGTGAGCACCATGATATCCTGATTATTTTTCCTATTTGCTTTTTGGGCTTAGAAAACAATTTCTTTTTTATTTCTGTCCTTTATTTTTTTAACTTTTTTTTTTTAAGCAACTCATATAAATCTATTGTTAATAAATTTATGGCTGATAATTTTTTTTGAAAAGCATTATGTGGGAATGTGAAGTAATGAATATACTAGATTCCTAGAAAATAATGATCACAGAAGCACAGAGCTCCCATGGCTTCCAAAGAAGTGGTGAAAGCTCTGAAAGCAGAGCTGTTTCAATACGTCTGCCCACATGTGGACATGCACATTAAAACTGATGCCCACTAAGTTTATAACCTCTGTCATGGTAACTGATTGATAGTCAAGCTTCTTTTTGGAGTTCATTGCCATTGCTCCTTTATTTTAGACGAACAGACAATAGTAATTTTTAGTGTGTCTGTTTTGTACAGGGCAAAGCAGGCCACAAACAGCTGAGCACACTGACATCAAAGTACTCAACACAGACTGTCTTTGTAGCTCACGCACAAGGACTTCGTGTTTATTTACTGCTACCCAGGTGTGTTGCCACCAGTAACACCAGCAGAAACAGAGGAACAATCAGTGAAAATGGATTTCTCGGTAAGATGGGAACATCCCTGACCCTCATCAGACCCTCTGTTCATCTTCCTCTGGACCCCAGTGCCTGGAGCTGCATCAATGCCTCAAGCTCAGACAAGTGTCTTCAGCATGTCCTGAGCTGGCTGCTGGGAAGGAGGGCTTGCCAGAGAGAAACCAGCTTGTCTGGCCCCTCAGGGGATGGAGAAAGCAGATGTGTATCTGTCTGCAGCTCCGAAGAGCTTTTTTCCCACCTTTTTCCCTTCCAACTTTGCCCCTGGGCTCTGGGATGAAATCTGTGCCTCTTGCCATCCTGAGTAGGATCTCAGGGAGTTCACACCGCCCTGGGGATGCCCATTATTCCCATTGTTATAATGAAGCTCATTAGCACGTTCCTGCAGGCCTGAAGGCCCGGAAGTCTCCAAACCCAAACCAGGCTGCGCACACCATTGCAGAACAGCTGCAGCCCTGTGTGAGCAGCTCCTGCACAAGAAGAGCAGTTTCACAAAGCACATCAAAGTTGTGCACTTCTAGCCTCACACTGGTGCATTATCCTCACTGCCCACTGCTTAAAATGTGATCGGAATCTGGGTTTTATCTTATTAGTGACCTGGTTCAGGCTCACATTTCCAGGATTTCTGGAACTATTTCAGTGATGAACTGTAGATGGAGTTATCAACCCACCAGAAGCATATGACAGAGGGAAAGGAAAAGGCTCTTGACACATTCTTCTCCAAAAAAAATTCCAATTTCTGCAACTGTTTGTTCATTTACTAAAAATAGTATATTTAAAAGCATGGAAAGAAAGAAGGCTGGAGTTATTGAGGCATGTGACAGATATGACAAATACCTGGCTTAGAAATGCCACGTGACTTCTTCTCCTTATAAGATTATTCACCTCTGAACACTTAACAAATTCTACAACTGCAAAAACAAAACAAAACAAAACAAAAAAACCACCAAAAAACAAAACACAAAAAACCAGAACAAAAGACTAAGACAACAGGAAAAGGAAAGATTTCAGGGTAAAAAAAAAAAATATAACCAAGCTATCCCTCTGTCACCCTGATTTTTTCAGCCTTCTCTTCTGTTTCACAGTTTCATGTTTTGGGTTCTTTCTCATGCTCTGGTCTGTAAACACAGCCAATGTTATTGTATAGTTTCGATTAAAGTTTTCATTCTTTGTCTTAGAGCTATGGACAGCTGATGGAAAGTTGTCTTGACCAATGGGATGGGGAGAGGTGTCAACCTTCTCCCCCAATCCCTGGCCTTTCTAAAAATACTATATAATGAAGTCAGACTTTTAAATAAATGTAGTTCTTAGTTCATACCTTCTGATCAAAGTGTGAGTGTTTTTATGTGTGTGACAAACTGAGTCATCCCTCAATTAACAACATTCTTAGAAGCACAAATAGCCACATTTACTTGATTACATTTCATTTTAGGACTAGCAATAGCTCCTCACTGTTTCCCAGTTATCAGTTCACATCACAGTTCTCTCTCATATTTCAACCTTGTTTTCAGCTGATCTTCAATGGTTTTTGAAGTTGGGCAATAGTCAGCCCCTTGTTCAGCAGCATCAGTATTGGGCTAATGCAAACAACACCAGGCTCATTTTCCAAGACTTGCCAACTGCCTGCTGAAAATATCTGGATGTCATTTCCCCCTGTAATAGAAGATCTTTCAATTGTTACAATATTTGCACATTTCTAAGAAAGCAGAACACCCAGTCTGCAGTGGGTTAAGCAAATCCCCTGGAACTGCATCATAAGCAAATTTTATTCCTGTTCAGTGATTTATTTAAATGCAGTTATCTCTGAAGGATAAGAACCAAATCCTCAGGGTGTTCACAGAAGTAGGGAGTTAGGGCACAAGGGGATTTTTCACCTTCAGATTGAATTAACTGACTTTATTCCAAAATGAGGATGGTCAACTGGGATGGTCAACCAAGCATTTGTTCGACTAGAGAACACGACTGGCAGGGGAACTCTGCTGACCCGAAGGGGTTTTGAGTAATCTGAAAGCTCAGCTGTGGGAGCAAGTGAATTAACAGAGACTACTGGGGCTGAAAACTAACAGCCAGTCCTAGAGAGGATCCTGGAGAGCTGTTTGATTTAGAGACACTCCACACCTCCCTCTCGTTCTCCAAGGGGTTTGGTGTGCATTTTCTTATCACCCTCAGCAATATGAAGATATCAAGACAAGGTTTGTAAAATTAGGAAAGCTGGTCTGATTTCTTCTAGGCTGTTCTCAGAACTACATGCTGAGGGAGATGTGAGGGTATCTTCTCACTCCCACAGATCCACAATGGAACCTGGGTCAGGCCATTAATTTACACCAGGGCATTGCTGGGGGTGGACTAATTCTGAAAACTGCCGACACAGACATTCATTATTGTCAGTCTGAGCAAGGTGGTCCTGGACGCTTCCATACAAGCCCATATAATGTGAAATATTCAAATTTCTTTACATAGATAATGCCACAAGATAAACCTCACACAGAAAATGGTTCACATTTACAGGGAGTATAAAGATTATGCCTTCCAGCCAGCTTAAAAGTATGCAAAGCTACCATTCAAAAATAAAATGCCTTGATAAATGTTTGTTATAATCCATATAATACTGCAATTATTTGAACTGGAAAAGCTCCACACCTAGCAAGGCGATAATTTGCTGGCATGCTAGAAGAAATAAGACATAATAATGTACTCGTGTTAAGATCCTACATTAAATGGAAGAATCATGCTTGAAAGGATGGATGTCTGATTCTCTGTCACCCTGATTCTCTGTCACCCTGGGATTCCTCAGGCTCCTCTGATGGAGCAGCCTCAGACCATCAGTGCTGTTCATGCGGGAGAGCAGAAATGGGAGTTTGGGCTGAAAATGGAATAACAGAGAATGTATGGCTGGTTTTTGCTGTACGCTGCCGGAGCCAGCATGGAGCTGGGTGGTGGGTGAGGCGTCCCGGGCTGTGGCTGTGCAGAGCAGCGCTGTCACACCGCTGCCAGGACACCACTAGGTGTCTGTCTCTGCCTGTGCTTGCCCTGGCACTGCGCTCTGCCAGGACCTGGCCACCACCTCGCCTTTTGGACCCCAGCCTCTGTTTGTGCTGGAGACAAGTTACTTCACACAACCTGAGTGCCGGTAGGGAACACCCACTCAGTGAATTCACTGTTGAACAGACCAATGAACGGCAGCTGTTGCTCTCCGTAGGGGCACAAATGAGATGGTTCTCTCCCCCCCACCCCAATACGACACGATTGCCATGGGAAGTTAGAGCAGACTGCATAAAGGAACGTATCCAGCGTGACCCAAGGCTACTGCAGGGAGGGGACTTCTGCTGATGCCTCCCGCTGCACCAGGATGTGCAGAAATTCACTTTCCCACAGCAGAGATGTCCGTTTTGCTGTGTCATTATTTACAGACTCCTGTATGGCTCCACTCACTAATGCAGTTTACCTCGCAGGCTGTGTGTTGACTAATCTCTCTCATATTTTGTACTTCTTTCCAGCTGACTCAGCTGTTGCTTTGTTGAGGACTTTTCACACTTTAAGTACACCTGACTTGCACACTCAGTTTGCACTCCCCAAGCAGCACCGGAGCTGAGTTCCTGAGGAAACACTTCCAACACACACACTTGGGTAGCACCTGCTCAGCGAGGCACATAAATTCCATACGGAGTGATTCAGTGCCTTTGGCTGGCTCCTGCCAGAGAACCTGCCCAGAGATCCACCTCAGCAGCACTGCCATCTCTAAATTAACCTGTGGCAAGCGAGGCAGCTACGGCTTGCAGCCACTTGTGACACTTCTCTGCAGGAGTTCCCTGCCTCATGGCAGGATTAGGAGGCCTGGCTCAGATGTTGAGGCTTGTGGACAGGGTAACAAAGGGCTTTCCCCTCAGCTCCGTCTCCCCCTTCTCCTCCCCTATTCACCAGTCATAGGAAAGAATTGGAGATTTTTTTAGGATAAGATGCCAAAAGACTTTAAATCTGATTTCAGATCCATTCTCATAAAATTTGGCTGTGCTAAATGGATCAGTGAGCACATCTCTTGCATATGTTAAAGTCCCTCAAAGTAAAGAGTCATGCAGTCATCCAGCTTATTTTCCCTCCTAGTAAATAATAAATTCTTTGTTTTGAGTGTGTATGTGCAATTACCTCCATTTCCGTTTGAGAAACTGAGTTAGAGTGAGCCTTAGTGGTTTGCTAAAGGACCACTCACACTTCTGGCAGACCAGAGAGAAAGCCAGGAGCAGAAAAGGCAGCTAAAGACTCATATACTCAGTGTATCATCAAGCTGGCAGCAAGCTCTTGGACAAAATAAAAGTACTGTTCTACAGAATGTTCAATTACACTTTGGAGTTCAGTATCATTTAACATTATGGAGAATAAAAATGTAAATAGCTTTGAGGAAGGAATTAGAAAAGTTGATCCCTATAATGCCAGATCTGTTTACCTGTTTAATTAACAGACAGACTTTTTTGTATTGGACTGAGTACAAAAGTTCTCTTGCAACAGAAACAAGTCCAACGCATGGGATGGGGGGAAAAGGTTCCCAATTCCATACCTATTCCTTAAACACTACTCCCATCTTGTACCCTGCTCACTCTGAAATGGGATTTTTCATTCCAGAGGATTTGTGTTGAGGTCACCACTCCAGCCAGAGGAGAGAGCCAAGCTCTATTTCATGAGGGAGATCTAGCAAGCAAGTGCAGTTATGGTTCTATAATGCAAACATGATTTGCAAGGAAGGAAAAGCTATTTTTGAGATTTTCCTCCAAGGTTCAGAGACTTTGCTCCTATAAGAAGTATCATGTCTTAATTCAGGATGGCTGGTTCAGGACATGCTGTGGAACAAGCAAACAATAATGGAATGGTTTGCATCATGGTCAGGAGACTGAGCTGGCTAAGTCAATCCAAGAGGTTTTCCCCTTCCACAGACAGGAAATTAGACCTTTCTGCCCTGATACAAACACCTGCTGCACACCAGGCTTTTCCAGGTGTGGAAATCAATATAAATAAGAGAAGAATCAATAAGAATAAGAGAAGACAAAATTTCAAAAGGAGCCTTTCCACCTTTTGTGACCCAAGCATGGTAGAGTGGTTGTAAGGGTAATTTTGAAACTGAGGGCACTGCAATGCTGGTTTTGCTTTGCAAAGCAAATGCCACTTCTCCAAGTGCAGTGGCAACTGATGGCAGCTCAAGGCTATATCCATTTTTATTCCATGAGTGTACCAGGAGCCAGTAGTGCTGGGAGGTGGTTGTGGAAAATGAGGGCATCTAAACAATTACTTGTTTACATAAATATTCTAAAAATGCCTTTAGTAAAGCACTGGGGTTATAGAACTAATTACTCTGCTCATCTCTTACTGCCTTCCAAGGCTCTACCTATTCCCTTTTAGGGTGGATATCTCATTTTTCGTATGGATTTGTATATGCTCTGGGTTTTATGGATCATTATGTGAAGGTCAAACCAGATATATGTTTCCTTTTCCTCAGGATCCTGTTTCCAATGCTACAATTATTAAGCAAGTACATTATTAGCAAATGCAGCAAAACAAAAACAAAAACACCAAAAAAACCCAAACAAATTGAAATAAAACCAAACCCAATCAGTCTATTTACATACTTATTCTTATTTAATGATACACTTCAGTGCATGGCTAGTTACATAAACTGCCTTGCAGTTAGACAAGACTGTACTCAACTCATACCTTTCCCTTTCTTAGCTCAGGGAGTTCTTAGCAGCAATCTGGATGAAGATCTCCCACACCTTGGCTTTGCCTTTCAAAGGAAGCTGGACTCCCTAAAAAAAAAAACAAAAACCAAAAAAAAAAAAACCAAAACAAACAAACAAAACCCACAAAAAAACCCAAAAAACCCCTCCTTATCTTAGTTTTCCTCTCATTTACATACTGCTCAGTCATGCTTTTTACACAGTCTTTACTTCCCCCCCCCCATTAATTTTTTAAAGCTGGCAAAATTCTAGCCAAATACAAACACCCAGAGAGAATGCTTTTCCAGTTTAATCCAAAATTGTTGGTGTGGAACTTTTTTCTTAAAATGAGAAAATCCTCCCTTATCAATTGAAACATTTTGTTCATTTTACACTGCTAATGTTTCAGGTTTTAACTTTCAGGATTTTTTTTCCTCATAAGCTTCTAAGTTACATTTAAGTAAATTTATCCATACAAAGGATGCTTTTGCCGTTTTTGCCATCTGAGAGGCTGAACTGATCCTGTGCTTGCTAAAAGATATGTAGGAGGAATATCTGTGATAGCCCACTTCTGATATGGAATTAAATCCATTTTGGAGCAGCACTGTGAGAGCCCCACCACAGCCACTCCACTCCTGAATAAACAGACAGACCAACATTGTCAGCAGCCTCTCCTCTGCTGCTGCTAACTCTGTGTAACTTGGCTTTAAATGGGCTATAGTTTGGCTCTGAATATTTTCTTCTAGGCCCTTAGCATTAGACTCCCTGACACATTGTTAGCATTACCAAACCTTTCAGATACATCAAGGAAACCAAACTGAAAAGCTGGTGAGACAAATCTGTGCTCCCAAATAGATGCTGCACAATCACATGCAGCTCAAGATGACAGTTCCTAACACCTTATTTCAGCAAGCCTTGGAGATAAGAAATTTAACACAATCTCCCCAAACACAAGCTGAATCAGCCCGTAAGATTCATGGATTTCAAAGTAAGCAAGGAGAGATGTGACTATCCAGTTTAATTTGCATTGCACGGGCCAAAGAATTTCATCCAATAAATCCCACTATCAAATGAGTTATTGCTTCCTTCCATGTAAGCAATCCCTAGATCCAGTAAGCTGTGGCTGAATTATAGCACACCTTGCAGGAGGGCATCCAGCTTCCTTCCATCCTATAATGCTTGCAAGGCGAGGCACAGAGCCCAAGGAGCCATCTCCTTCCCCATTTCCTGGTGCTGGTACTGAATCCAGCTACGATGTGAAGGTAAACTGATGTTGTGAATATTTCTGCCATATACCACTGGCCTTATTCCATGCCAGAATTATACCTTTGCTCAGGGACATAACTGTTCCTTCAGAAATGATGGCTGGGATAGTGGGAAGAAATGAGTCAACAAGAGGATTGCAATCTACAAAAAAAAGTACTTCCCATTCGGATCTTATCTCATTTTCTTTTGCAAACTTGGAGAAATTTGAAAAGTAAAGCAGAAAATGGAAGGAGGAGTGAAGACAAAATGACACGGGGCAAGAATGTGAAAATATCTCAGATTTATCTTGTGCCCCTCATGGGAAATTTTGGAAAATAAAACCCTGAACATTAGGAGTGTGTGGTGGGTTAAAACACACAGACAGTGGCTCACTGACCCCAACGGCATGAGGGAAAGAGTCAGAAGAGAGAAAGTGAGAAAACTCGTGGATTGAGATGAAGACAGTTTAATAGTGAAGCAAAAGCCATGCGCACGAGCACAGCAAAACAAGGAATTCATTCCCTGCTTCCCACGGGCAGGCAGGTGTTCAGCCAGCCCCAGGAGGGCAGGGCCACGTCCCATGGAAGGGTTCCTCAGGAACACAGACACATCCACCCAAACAGCAGAAGTCACTCAAACAGGCTCTGACTCATCTTCGGGTGCCTCCCTGTGTCTACCAACGAACAGCAGCGTGTAAAGAGCAGTAAATCCCTTCCCTGGTGCCGGCTTTGAGGGGTAAATTTGAACATTAATCATAGCTATGTCTGGATGAATGCAGACTGAAAATGGCCCTATTTATTCTACCGACAGGTATCGGAAATAAATTTGCTGCTTATTTTGTGTACCTATTACATAATTTCAACGAGGAATATGTTTAATAAGCAGAATCCCAACAACTCCAGAGTGGAGGAGATATTTTTGTGGTTGTAGGTGTTTGCCATTGGTGACATAAGCAAACACAAGATGTCCCAGCTGCAGCCCATTCTCCCGCCTGATTCAAGATTTTAATGTGAAAATGGCTATTTTTAGGCTGGAGCTCATTTGAGGTTGCGCTGTGTCCCCAGCATGTAGCTGATTGCTGATAACCTGTTTGGGGGAGTGGGGGTGAACCAGTGCAATCTGCAAACATTACGAATCAGATTGACTGAAGAGCAGAGCAAAAGCTGCAGAGACCTTTCTGAGATTCAACTCTGATCTCTGGTACTCTGCCTTCTCTTGAAGATCCACTCTTTAGTTATAAGTGACACTTCTTTCACATTTTAAATAGCTGGCAGAAAATAAAAAGGAAGAGACCCTAAAATGCTTTTGCCAGACTAGTCAATGCATTTAAGATTAAGCTGAACATTTCTATACATCAGTGACCTTTAAAATCTGTTAGGAAGGTGAGATGTTAGGATTTAGTCTCAGCCAGGTGATTGATGTTTTTTTCAACTGCAAAGCAAAGCTATAGCCTGTAGTCTAAAGCCTATTTATAATCCTCTTTAACAGCACTTGGTATAAAGATACAACTCATTTCTTTGTGAAAATAGCCTGGCTCTGCAATAGTGTGATATATTGAAAGAAAACAAAGCAAGAACCTGGAGCTTGCCGCCAAGGTTCATATTAAAGAAGTGTCAATAATTGCCCTGCATTTGAAAGAATTTTGTTAATATGAAAACCTGATAACATTCCTCCACAGCAAGTGTCAATAAGAGTGTTCATTCATCCATTTTCCTTCTGAAACAGTTTGACAAGGACAATAAACAACAGAGGAAGCAGCTTTGTGGGTGGGGCTCCCAAGGATGCTCCCAAGGATGTCACTTCATCCCACGTGCAAGTGCAGGAGGAGCAGTCTGAGGGACAGAGCCCATTGACAGCAACGTTTAGCGCAGCCCTTCGCTCTCCTCAGCCTGCTCCGCTCCTCCTGCGCTCCAGGAAAGGTGCACCCAGCTGGAAATGGACCTGACCTTTCACCAGTTTTTACCACGCAGCTTTTTCATCCTCTCCTTAAAGAGGGCAGGGGGAGAGAGAAATTCTCTTGCCTCCACTGAAGTAAAGAAGCGGCTCAAATTCAACCCCTTGGCACCTGAATGTCAAGTGGAAGGCAGGACCTTGTTGTCCTTTACAACGACCCTGTTGTCTGCTTTCTGCCACCTCATTATCTGACCCTGGATTGCACCTCCCACAGTAAACCGCGGATAAACCCGCTTTATTGCCATCACCACACGTTTGCCTTCTTTCTGGAAGACCACGCCGACTTTTCTTTTTTCCTCCTTCACTGTGATTTTCCAATACACAAGTCTGTAAGTAGCGCATGAGAAAAAGTGTCCAAAATGGAAAGCAGAATCTATTTGTTTTACTTAAAGGGATATACCTCGAAGCCTGTCCTAATGCGCTTCCAGAGCGCCTCTGCTCTGGGGTTGAAAAAGTTTAATTAAAAGAGAACAGGAAACAGAAACAAAACAAAGAGTTATAACGGCCGGGTGCTTGGCATCAGCCAAAGAGCACACTGTTATCTTCAAGGATACCCTTAAATCCATTTTCTATTACATAGACCCTTATGCACAGTCATACTTTCCCATTAACTAGTTACCATATTCCAGGAACTGTTTAGCACTGCCCCTCCTTGGGCCCACCTCTTCAGAGCATGTGTGTTTCTTGGCTGTGGTTTTAATCCATCTTCATCATCACCTCCAGCTTGGACCTCGGTCCATACTTTCTTGAGACAGTAGATGCTGATAGTTGGCATGCCAGTAGCAGGGTCCTCATGACATGTTCGCTGGACGTTATCCCGACCAAACAGGCAGTTCACTCATAACTATATCAGCTACCACTACTACCATGTCTAAGCTTTTGTTAATAACAAAAATAAAGGCAAAATTATTTTAACATTATATATATAGCATTCATCTTAATATTTGCGAAAAGCCAATTTTATAATATTGGTTTATAACAGTACCTAGGGGAGTTAATTCAGAGATTTCGCTCATGGGAGTTTTAACATGGAAGTGTTGCCATTGGATACAACAGTGTCACCTTCCCTTTGCAAGGAAACACCGTATTTGTGCAATAGAAAAGTATTCCCTGCAATCACGGGCAAGGAGCTTTCTACACTGTGCATGTCCTGAGAACTAGGTGTAAATGAGCTAAACAAATTTTAAACCATATCAAGCCTCAGGCTGTGAAATGGAACCTCAGTTGCTCTGTCTGAATACCACTGGGGCTTAAATGCAGCACAGACCCTCGAAAAAGCCCAACCAAGTATATGCTTGGAAAGGGTCAAAAGACAAACTTAGTGGCAATGTGATCAAACCTAGGGTTTCTGTGGGCAGGGAGAAGGAAATGCTAACCAATCTCTCCAAGGAAATTGTGAGTAGACAAGTTGGAAAACATACCTGTGTAAAAATTTTTGTACAGCTTCAGTCAAGGGCTTCTGCTTGCCTTTTGTTTGTCAGGAATAAGAATTTTAAGTTCCTTTCCAGGGCATTGTTCCACCAGGTGGAGTCTGATGAGCTCAACATACCAACAGAGATACCCTAGAGATCAAGGGCCATCAGTGGCCATTAATGGGGCATCCGTGGCCACCGGAACACCTACCCCAGACCCTGCCTGTGGCAGCGGTGGAGACATCTGGTCCGGAAAGGACTGATATGAAAATCGAAGAATGAAGATCTAATTAACATCGGAGGCGAAGAGATTCAGATCCAATGGGAAGCTGAATACTGGCGGCTGCTCAGCTCTGGCCCAATGAACTTTAAAACAGTGCATCTCCATGGGTTTTGACTGTAGAAAGTTTGGGAGAAAGTCCTACAGGAACATGTGTCATTGAATGATTCTCTCTGCACACCCGGGCTACCTGTGGATGAGACCATTTCTGTGGTACATCCTGGCCAGAGGATTAAGTAATGCATTGACTCTTTAACATTAAAAACGTTGTTGGAGGGTTTTTGTTTTTCTCACAGTTTCAGTGACAAACACAGAGGCAGGACTGATTTTATTCTGTGTAGTCAGTCTGGAATGTCCCAGTTCCTCTGAAAGCATTGCTGGAGAAACACAGTGTATATATTTATTTTACCTGAAAGCAATACAGAAACATTTGTTGGTACATCTTGATATGAAAATGTTAACTGTTAGTGCTGCACTTCTCAGGGAAAGAAGCAAAAAGGAAAGAAAAAAGCTCGAGTAGCAGGTAAACATCTCTGCTACTGCATCTCTCTCTGCATGTCCAGCCTTTCTATTTTGGTTCTTTGCTGAAAGGAAGTACAGGACCATACCTAAGAAACATGACTGTCAGCATTCATTAAGACCAATGCTTAATCTCAGCTGACAACATCAATGTCAGAATCGTAGCTGGGAGCTGGCAGCATTTCAATAGAGGATTCTTCTGAGCTCTTACACACTACTTCAATAAATAATCCTACCGGGAAATATGGAGAGGAGCATTTAAAATGATTTTAGCTGGCACGTCACTACAAGGTTGAACCACCATGTAGTGATGTGCCCACTGCCTAATTCCACTGTGAAATGTTGAAATACAGCTTTTAGCTCCACAGAAGCATGTAGGCCTCTATTTACATGCAAATTAATGCTATTCATGTGTGAACTACAGCAGGTACTGATTCTGCCAGATGGAATAATTTGGGGATAGGCCCACTCTCTTTCGCTGAGGGCTGCATGTATTCTCACATGCTGTAGATAATTGTTGGAGTTTCTATGTCACCAGAAGTCCCAATTAAATAGCTATTTAAATAATTTACCTTTTTTTTTTTTCCAAGTGAAACATGGTCATGCATGCAGTTGACTAAAAATAATGATGGCAGTAATCACACTTGTAATGCCACTGTTAGTAATAACACCATTAGCACTGAGGCAGAAGCAGGTGGCTCAGGGCAGAGCACCAGGAAACCTGGATGTGTCACTGCCCAGTGATTTTGGATATGCCATGTCATCCCACAACCAGAGAATGTAGCAAATTGGAGAGGACCCATCAGAATCAGCAAATCATAGTCTCTTTCTTCCCTTTGTTTTCATCTGTAAATTATTCGCAGAAGGCATAATACTTTACTCAGTTCCTGAACTGAAGTAGGCAAAAACCCCCATAAATGTTACTGTGACATTTACATGCATTTTGCTGCATTAGCCCCCACTTGACCTTCACTAGCAGAGAGGGTCATTTGATTTTAATCAATGGCAGTCCCTAATTCCACAGAATTAGGATATTGAAAAGCAGTAGGTGGCTAAACTGACTGATGCAAACAGGCTTGGTTTGGCTGCTGGTATTTTATTTGAGGCACTGGTATGCTTAATATTTGTTCAATTATCATCAGTAGAGAAATCAAGATATCAGTGTGTGAACCTCCTCAACATGCAGTGGCCAACTTTATATGAGGCAGCAACAAACACAAGACCTGAGAGGAATCAACAATAGGATCTGCTGATCTATTTACAATTGGAAGCTACAAAGGATTTCTTAGCCAGTGATTTTCATTCTCTTGGAGATGCAGAGACAGATTTTGACAGTTCCACAAAGAAAAGGATTTAATTAAACTGAAGAAAATGAGATAAACTTTGCATAACAAAAGAAAGGAGGAAAATACACCCATCTCAGGTGGGGTGGGATGTGAGGGGCTGTCCCCACCTCCTGCTCTCCTTGCAGCCCGTCCCTATGGTGTGACCTTCCAGTCACTGGCAGGGCTGTGCCCTCTCTGAGTCTGGTCTGTGTCTGCAAAGGGCATCAGCAGAGTAACCATGGAAAGCAGGGTTTGGAAAGGAGGACCTCAAGGGAAGACAATCAGCTGCACATTCACAAATCCAAATGACTGGAAAGATCATAATCAATCAATCAAACAAACAAACCAACAAACCAACAACAACAACAAAAACCCACCCAAACCCACATCAGAAAATCCCTAAATTCAAGCTAAATATGAAGCCATAAGGAAGATCAGCAGAGCCCTTTCCTTTTCCAGCTTTTCTTATTCCAGAGCCATGTCACGAGCATTCAGCTTCACTGCTCCCACCTGCTGGAATACTCCCAAATGCCTTTCCATGTCAGGGGCTCTGGGGCCAGTGGATGGGTTTGCTTCACCTGTCAGTGTGGGTGAGCACTTCAAAGCACAGACTTACCACGGAATCATTGCTGGGGGAAATACAGCATCATCTTCCAGCCATGGAAAAATCCCCTTATGCTAATCCCTGATTCACAGTCAAAGATATTTCTCCCTAAATATAAATGGTGTTTCTGAAAGGCCATTTAAAAATAAGATCAGTCACATACTGCTGCAGAAGGGAAAAGAAAAACCTCAGTTGTGAGAATCACAGGTGAATGGCACACATTCTGATACTACTGCCTGAATCTCTTTTTCCTTTACCAGAGATAAAACAAAACATAACTAAACAGGCAAAGTCCATTCTGGACTCTAGATTTTCCCCCCATGTGCTTGATTTTAGGAGACTAATTTTGTTTTGTCTTTTAAACTCTCATGGTCAAGTCTATGGGATAAACAATAAATTTAGAAAGTAAACAAAGGGCAGTACGTGTAGCTGGTGTCCATAGGTGTGATTGCTGTGTCTTCAGCTGGTTGCGCATATTTGTGAACGGAAAGGCTGGATTTTGCTTGCTTGCTGATCAGCACCCCCTGACAGAGACATGGAATCAGCACCTGCCTGGTACCTGAGACGTGGAAAGAAGCCCTAACAGGAAAAACAATGAGCAGCTGTTCTATGCTGCACCTTTCCACAGATACTAAAAACTCCTGCAGGAGATTATGTGAGAAGCCCATCTAGTTCTGCGCTCAGTCTCTGAGAGTGACCAAGGAGGGAGCACAAGCCATGGGAATGCACAGGGAAATGCTTTCCTTGCTGTGCTCAATAATTCAGCCTCTGTGACAAAAGATTTGAACAGACTTGCTTTTAGCAGCCACTAATATGCTTCTCCTTAAAGAGTTCAATCACATCTTGAATCCATGTTTAATTTTATTTTCCAAAAATCTTGTAGCCATGAGTTTCATAAATTAATTTTACAGTTTGTGAAAAAGAACTCCCTCTTCTTTCTGTTAAATGTACTGACCAGTAAGATTGCTGGTTGTGTTCCTGCACACCCATCTTGAAAAACAGTAAAGTAATAATTCCTGATGCTTTTCCTTGGTATGGTTTATGATGTTATCTGCTTTCATCATGTGCATCCCTTTCATTTATTTTCTAAGCCAAAGACTCCAAATCTGTGATCTTTCCTCCTATTTTGAGCATTCCTGTTGCCTTTCTTCTGTTTTAGTATTCTGCCCTAAGCATTACTTTGGGCTTCTCAGTACCAAATTTTATCTGCTATTTTATTAGTTCTGTGAGTTTAAGGTCTAAGCTTTTCAGCTTGCAGTTTGACTATCCTGATATATTTTTTTTTATTGCCACTACACATGAACCTCCAGGATCTCTGATAATGTGCTGATTAGTACAAATCCCAGCTGAAAGCCTTGGAGTGTTTCTCTTCAATAGAAAAGCAGTCCATGTATTCCTACCCTTTATTTCTTATCTTTTAACCAGTTTTTAATACTTTAGAGGACCTTTCCTCTTATGCTTTGACAGCTTGGTTTCCATGAGGGTGTCTCATGAGAAACCCTGTCAGGAGTGTTGAATGGAAACCACTTGGATGAAATGTTTGTTATCAGGAATTAGAATATTCATTCAGGATCAGCAACCTGTGGAATGGACTGTTTGATTTCTGAAGAAAAGGAAAAGGAATTGTGAATCATTTATAGGATGTTTCCTGACATTGTATGTCAAAGTAGATGCTGCAGATAACCTTAAAATATCATCATTCCAGTAACTTAGCTGATGTTTTAGTAATATCTGGTGAATAATATAACTGATATTTTTCTCTAAATTCTATATAATCCCAATATAATCCCACTTTCACGACTTCATTTTTTTAAATATTTTTTTTTCTTTTTATTTTTAAACTGAAAACCAAAACGAAAATAGGGATGACCTGACAGTAAATAGAACAAGCCGGACTTGCCTTCCAGCACACTTTAGTGAGGCTGAAGAGAAATAAGTGCTGATATTCAGCCCTGGAGCCCCTTGGCAGCTCCTGTCAGTCCTGGCTCAGGATGCCAGTCTTGCTCAAGGTGCAGGCAAGGCAGACTGAGAGAGCAGCAGCCTCTCTCTCCCCTTTGCTGCTGTCTGCTGCCCTCCAGGAGCGGCTCGGCTCTGGCAGATGCTGCAGTGCCACGCACAGATTTGGAGACAGGCCACGTTCTGAGACACGGGGTTAGGGATTAGAGGGGTGTTGATTGGAAATAAATATTTAGATAACGCATATTGTTTAATATTTGCTGCATTTTACTGTGCTAACTGCCTGTAAAGGAAGACAGGGTGTATGTGCAGCAATATGAAAGAATGCAAGGATGTGTGATAAGGGAAGGATGACGCTCACCGAAACAGGACAAAGTTCACTAAAACTTACAAGGCTACCGAGATAACAAGGCTCCTCAGACCCCCAGAACCAGATTAGAGCAGCCTCATGGTTTGGACTGTGACCAAAGGAGCAGCGAGCATGCACAAGGAGATGGGGTGAAAAGGTCAACTCTGATGAAGACCACTTACTTCATCCCCTGTGACCCCCAAGACCACCACCAGGGACAAGTGCATGGGCACAAGGGACTGCTAAGGGAATTAGCATACGCAGCGGGACAGGGTGGGGCCAGGAAATGAACATGCACAGGTATTTTGCAAACCCCAACACAGATGTAATATTTTAGAGAATAAAAAGGAATGCTGAGAGCGAGTAGATGCACATGTCTTTGCAGAGTGATCCCACACGTGCTCAGGAAAAAATAAACTACAAACCTACTTTATAAGTCACTTTGTCTTTGAGTTTTAGAGTCTTTCCGACTATCACCAGGACGAGGTGCTGAGCTGCCACATGTCCCCACCAGCCTGTGTCTTCCAGAAGGTTCCAGGCAGAACTCTGAGATAACTCTACTCCTAGTGCACTGCTCCTGCAGGACAAAAACACAAGGAATTTTTCCTCCCCTTTTCCAAGGTGTTTTAAATATCTCCCAGGAGAGCGAGCAGCCTTACCTCCCACACTCACCCCTTCGGGCTGTGCTAACTCAGCCAGCCGGGTGTGCCCTGCCTGCCACCTTCCCCTGCCCTGCTGGAGCTGGGCTCAGCCAGCCCCTGTGGCACTTTGCTGCAGCCAGCTCCTCCCTTCCAGCCGAAACTGCTCCAGGTTCCAGCTCTGCTGAGCAGGAGCCATCTCCAGGTAAACTGATTCTCCAGTGCAGTTTGCCAGGGGTGAGGTGCACCTGTCCCCTGTGTGAGCTGAGTTCTGTTTGGGGTGAGGTAGGTGCTTCGTGGCCTTCCCCTGGATGGTTTAAAGCCAGGGCTCTGATTTGGGATGTCATTTGTACATGGAGGTGATGGGAAACCTTGTTTAGTCAAGTATTTTGTATTTAACAAAATTCTTGATGTAGACTTGGAGTTGGAGAAGTGAAAAGAGAAGAGAGATCTGAAACTCTCCATGTTAACGTAGGAAGGTTGGACTTTCCCAGTAATTTTTAAGCCTATTGTAGACTTACTGTCCTTGAATATCAAGCTGTACACTTTTAAAAGCTTTTAAAAGCTCAGAAACTGTCTTAAAATGAGTGAGTTGTCCTGTATTAGAGCCATAGAAAAATTTGATGGTTTAAAATTTAGATACTTGAAAATTAGCAAATTGGGGAAAAGATAAATGCTCTTGTTACTGGTATCATTAGTATTGATGGAACAGAAGAGGTTGTATTTCTTTTGATGCTCCATACTTGGGTATGCACTGGCTGCTGCCTGGGTAAAACAAATTTATTCCCTATTGTTTGTTGTCATAAACTGGACACTTCACTATCACTGCTCTGCTGTGGGTAAATTTTAACTTGACATTCCCCACCAGGGCATTGCAAACTGCCAGGTCTATGCTCTGTTTGCCAGTGTATGTCTTGTATGATACCCACACTGGCTTTAGATGGGTTTTGAAGGGGATATTTTTATGTATTTACTGTTATTTTTATTTTAAATATGGATGTAGCTCAGTGGGTTGCATTTGATAGCAGGTGTTATCTTAAAGAAAATACCATGATAATACAACCCTTGTGTAGCAACAGTGAACTCAGCATATTTAGTGATCTATAAAAATCTTGGAAGAATACAGGTAGTATGTTGCAGGAGATGAAATAATCCATTGCAGTTACACACTGGTAAAAAAAATCCAGCTTTAAGTGTATTGGTTTCATGTTTCAGCACTACCTGATCTTCTTCCATATATGCTAGGCCATAGAATATTAAACCCTGTGACATTTTAAATAAAAACTCCTGCTTGTAGCTTTCATTCATCTGTTTGCTAACGCTGCCACAGTAGAATATTTGAAAATGAAAATTCATTTGAATGCATGTGAATCTGCTTAGGCTGTTAGAACACCAATCTGCTGAAAAAACTTGATTATTTCTTCATATTGTTGTCTTCCCTTGATATTTTTATTTTTTTATCCTGCACTAGTATCTCATGGGGTTTGGAGTTTTATTTAAGGCTTACATGGCAACACCAGTGTCCTGTTAATTCAGGGCAGCTCCTCTGTGCTCTTGCTGTAATTCTTTCATGACTCTGCCTATTTTTATTTTTATAAAATAAATATGTATATACATATTTTATATATATATATGTATAATTTTGGGGCACAAAACAAGCTTGAACACAGCAGTTTAAGCAGCGGAATGATGCAAACATTGGCAGGTTTAGAACTGTCTTTGCTGTGTTTGCCGTGCAGTGATGAAGACATGCAATCTCCCCAGCACAAGTCTGGGAGCCTGTGCCAGCTGGCTGCCTGCCCTAACCTCAGGGAATTGTAATAAATGATGCCTGAGCAAATGGGCACCATCTGGGCAAAGCTCAAGTGAGCTTGTCTGGACAAGGCTCCAGGGTCATGTAAATGAAATGGACTTCCATGTTAAGATGCATCTGTGAATGAGCAATTCCTCCTTCTATAAATCTGGCTGGATCCAGTGCAGGTGCAGAGGGCTGGCAGCATTTATAGACTACCTGGAACTTATAGATTTTTAAAGATGCCCATTGTTTACATGTATAAACAGCTAACTCTGATGCCCATCTTTCACAGCAGCCTCGGGAAGAGAAGGTCAGCCGTGAAAGGGAGTGAGAAGGGAAGGGGCGTGGAGCAGCCACAGAAGTGATGCCTTCATCTGGGTTTATTCCCACCTGTTGAATCTCCCTGATTTTTACCAGCACAAATACCAGTGCTTTGCTGTACGGCTGGTAGATTTTGTGGGACTTCCAGATTATTGAATGCAAAACACAAGTCCTGCACTGACAATCGCAGGTAAGAAGAAGGTGTTGCTTTAGCAGCTACAGTGTAATCCATCATCCAAGACCTTCTATTTTGAACTCTTTCCTGTAGTTGATTCCAGATTTAGTTTTTCTGCTTCTGATTGTTGCTATACAGCATTTTACTTTTCTCAAGCCATTTGTGTTTTAATAAGATATGGGAGGATTTGTATTTGTTGAACTTGTTCACTAATAGCTTTCAGAAGTTAGTAAAATATTTTGAATTTAAAATAAGGTGTGATTCTTAGTTACTGCTCTATTTCTACTTTACTTTATTTTTACTTTATTAGTTACTTTGCCTGTTACATTTTTCTCCAGCCTGTGCTTGATGGTAAATGTCCCTTTGAAAGAACTTCTTTCTGTGAATGCCCTGGAAGCTTGGGAATCCTGGCTCTTTAGCTGTAGTTCTCAGTCCTTGCATGACATTTTTTCTATACAAGGCCATTAGTCCTGGCACGAGTCGTCACTAATATGGGTATTTTTCATTTGTAATTTTGTCTTTATGCATAAATACGTTGTATATGCCAGTGCTGCATATTTCTGAAAAACATCCTCAAGATTTCATCTGTAGAGTGTTGAAATTTCATAAAACTCCACACAGTGAAGACAACTGTAAGTCAATGTTGTCAATTATGGATGATTCAAATATTGCAGCCTTTCTTTAAAATATGAAAGAACTTTCAATTCCTAGTTCACAGCTTCATATTGAAACTTCTCTGACAGGTTCTGACAGCACAGTGACAACCACGATCAGCATTACCCTTCCCAGCCTGTCACACACACACGCCAGCTGCATTTCTGTTTGTGCTTTTTCCTTTTTTAAAGGACTTCACACCTGCACTGGAAGTTAGTTTTGTGTGTCTGTCCAGGAAGGGAGGATATTCTGTTTCTGCTGAGTGCTGTTAAATGTTCTATGCCATGCACCCGCTGCCTCAGCTGCTCTGTCAATGTGCTGCCCCTTGGTGTTTACAGGGCTGAGCCACGGGAGAGGGCTCTGGGGGCTCACAGGCAGTGGCTCCTCCAGCTGAAACACAAGGATCACCCTTTCCATGGAGCTGGAACACAAGGAATATCCTTTCTGTGGAGCTGGAACACAGGGATCACCCTTTCCTTGGAGCTGTGGTAAGGTGCTCAGCTGGAAGTCATTCTGCATCTTGCAAGAGACTGATTTAAAAATCATTCCTCCCAGGGCAGCTGGGGTGAAGAATTTGTTTGGGAATTAAGCAGATGCCCCTCAAAACTATGCACTTCCTTTTAAAATCCAGTTGCCATAACAACTGTACAGCACTTTTGCTCCCAAACAAAGCACTTTTTTTGTGTGTTGGGAAGCTTGCACTCCAGGAGAGCAGCTGATTTACTTTCACTGAGGAAACACACCATATGACATGCAAAATGTCAGGAACTGAAGAGTACAAACCAGAGCTATCAAACCACATTAGATATAAAATAGTTTTATATAGTTTATAGTTTATATAGTTATATAATAGTTTATATCCTCTCTGGATTCTCAGCTTTTTTTCTTTTTCTTACTAAATGTGAAGATTGAGTCAAAATTTACCATTGACAGAATTGAGGCAATGGCTCTGGTAGATTGTAAACTGTGAAAGACCTGAATGCCAGATCTTGGAACCCTCAGGCATCTGTAAATAACTATCCCTAAGAAATCTACAGCCGCCACATTTATGTTCTCTACTAAGATGGTTCTGATTGGTAAATACCGTGTAATATTGAGCAGTGTAGTTTGTATCAAGCTGCTGAATTCCATGTTTAAGGATCAGGTTCTTATCCACTGACAACTGGGTGAGAGTTGCAATTTTTTACCCTCCTCTACGTTATATGAGAGAAACTATTTATAAGAGCCTGAAGTGCCAGGACGCAGGGAATGGCTGCCAGTGGCCGAGGGCAGGGCTGGGTGGGAGATTGGGCAGGAATTGTTCCCTGGCAGGGTGGGCAGCCCTGGCACAGGGTGCCCAGAGCAGCTGTGGCTGCCCCTGGATCCCTGGCAGTGCCCAAGGCCAGGCTGGACACTGGGGCTGGGAGCAGCCTGGGACAATGGAGGGAAAAACCTTACAGGAGGAGTTTTCTTCTGGAGAGTAAATCAAACACCTGCCCACAGCTGGTTAAAACTGCAAGACTTCTCCTCCTCTTCTAGACTTAAGACCCCATTAGCTCCCCAGCTGACTGGACAGGGACCATGACAATAAGCATGGAAATGAGCAGATTCCAGCTTTGTCAAGCTTAGCATGTGATAGCAGAGGCTGGTGATTAGTTTCTTACAACATCTGTTATACGTGCATCAGCACTTTTCTACACTTACATTCTGAGCTTGCTTTGCACTTCCTCATTTTCCTCTAGTCACACTGTCTGCATAATTTCCACTTGTGCTCCCCTTCACTCTGTATTCAGCACAGTACTTTCTTGACCAGGAAAAATAGCTTTCCCACAGAGCTTTATTTCTGATAGAAAGCAGTAATCAGATTTCTAGAAAGCAAACAATGTCAGATGCTTTTGTTTGACCTAGTCTGAGCAGAATTAGACTTGCACGTATTATTTATAAATAATATCCAGAAAGAACAAATGCAGAGGGTAGCAGTGACCCTGACATCTGAAGGCATGAGGATGCCTGACTTGCACTGATTGGAAGGTCTTTACTGGGTTGCAGGGGCTTCAGAAGGCTTCAAGTCTGCATTCCTAATAAATTTAATTACCTGGAGATCAGAAGTTAAGTGCTGCTCGTGTTTGCCTCGGAAGTCATTTGGCGCTTTGACTGCATCCTTGCCAACCCTGTTAAAATTCCCAGTGTGGTACAAAAGGGATGAGTCTCATCAGGGTGTGCACCCTGTGTGTCCATCACCCAGAGAGCAAATACCTATTTGTGCTTTTGGCTCCATTTGTTTAATTGATAGTCATTAAAATGTAGTGACTCCATTACTTAGGAGAGCTATTGTACTCCTCACACATGCTAATTTAATAATTGTGGCTGCTCATGTTTTCATATTAGTTTGTTGTTAGAACTTCACTAAGTCAGGGGTGGAGTTCTCTTCCTCCTGGTATGGTTTTTGGGAGCACAGTAGGGCCAGCGCTCTTGTTTGTGAAAGCAAATCATAACCTGCAGTCTGTATTGTGCAATACTCCACCCAAATACCCACATCAAATTACCCCAAAATTCATCTTTCCCTGCATATAGATGTTTACAGAACTGTGTCTCTTCTTGCAGCACAGCTACAACATCTGCATTTCTGTTTTCAGTCCATGAACAACAGGAGGGACTGAGTGGGACATGTGAAAGAGAGGAAATGGTTGAGAGTCTTTAGTTTTCAGGGAAGAAATATCTTGTTTAGTATCACAAACAAGCAGGCACCAAAACCTGAGAATCTGATGGCCTCATGCAGAGACATCAAACAAGATCATGAAGCCCTTAAAAATCCAATTTTATAATTTATATCTTTTGAAAAATCCATCATGCAACATTTTGTTTGAGCAGAGAAAATCATATTCAGCAGTTACTAATCTATTCAGATGAGTCAGAGTGTCAGAAAGGAAAATTTTATTTACTTAAGGCATGATTTTAAATTTTGGCGGGGATTAATTATTGCATTTCTCTGTGTGTCATCTCCCTTAGGTGAAAAGGTGCATTACTTTCAGTCTCCTAATGAAAATAGCTCTCAGCAATAAACGCCTAACACTACTTCCAGCTTGTTTAGTGTTTCAGTTAAGAAAGGGTATTATTACAAAATCAATAAAAACTCAAAAGACTAAACTTGTTTTGTGGAAATGAAAGGAAAATTCAACAGCATTTTTAATGATTCTCTAGAAACTAAAATTCAGAAACTAAAACTTTGAATGACCTGGTTGTGGGTAATTGTTTTCTCAAGGTTATTGATGCAAATAGAATGCAGGCTTCTGTAATTTATAAATTGAATATTCTTCTCCAGAAATGTCAGACACTGCCGGTTTACACCAGTGCAGGGACAGGAGCTGGACTTGGATGATCCTTCTGTGTCCCTTCCAGCTCAGGTTATTCCATGATTCCATGATTAAGAGTTATCTTCCAAGGAAGATGCAAAACCAAATAAAACCCAGTATTTCTATGATTTCCAGTAGACCAGAGGTTGCTAAATCACAATTTGAATAATTATGGGTGCAGATTCCAGAGCCATCACCTGCCCTTTTGTGTGTGGAGAAAAGAGAAAATAGATTTTACAATTTCAATACATTTCATACTTGCATATCATAAGAGCAAATGATGGTTTTCCTTGTTTGTTTCTTTGGGGTTATTTTTGTTTTGTTTTACATTCTATAAGAAACAATTTAAGTTCTTTGAACTCAGGAAAAAATAAATTATATTCAGTATCAAATTGTGTCTTGAGAGATAGAGCTATTGCTATTAAAAATCAAGCCAGGGAGTATAAAAAAAGTGTCTGATTGCTTTCTTAGCAATTCCATTGTTTTCTTTCTGCTTTCAGAAAATTGTCTTTAGATTGGATTTCCCCTTATTCCCCTATACAGTAGCATGCAATATAAAATGTTTTGGTTGGGGTTTTTATTGTTTGCTTGTTTTTTGTTTCAAATACATTTTCTTTTTGGTTCTAAGAAGGCTTATTACAACACAGAAACGGTTCACCTTTGCAGCACAAGAAGGGTGCCCAGCTTCTGGGCTTAAACCAAACTTTTAGTTTTTACTCACATAAATAACATTTTATATAGCTTCTATTCAAATGACGGGGTCATCTGATTTCTTCACATAAAAAAATTTAAAAACCGTGTTTACTGTGTTATGGCTCTCAGTATATTAGTGCTGAGTATTCCTTGCTGAGGAAACAAGAAGAGTTACTTTTTTCTTGAACTTTTAATTTTCATGATGAGAAGAACATCTGTTTCAGCAATGGCTCCTCAGGATATTGAGAACTCTGTGCTCACCTTGTCCTCAGTGCCTGTTGGAAGTGTGGAGCCTCTGTGAACTTCTGTCAGTACAGTTAATTAGGTTTAAAGCATTAAACATAATCAGCCTCTGCAATTAGTTATAAGCAAGTTGATGTGGAACTCCCTGTATTTGTCTGCTCTACTTCAAATGCAAAGGGCAATGATTTAAATATTGGTATAAAAATCTGATTAGGACCTTACGTTGCAAGAAATTTCTTGATCTGATAGATGAGATAAAATTTCATTGTATTTAACAGGATTTGAAGAACAACCTGGGGTAGTGGAAGGTGGCCGTGCACAAGGCAGGGATTGGAATGAGATGAGCTTTAAGGTCTCGTCTAATCCAAACCATTCTGTGAGTCTACGATGTATTGTATCTCATTATAATTAAGCCAAACTATGGTAAGAAATATTGTCATCTGTTCCTTTGCTCTTAAGTTGCTCATTTGGGTGAAAAATAAGTGATTTTCTCTTTTATTAGTTGAGATCTGCAAAAGACGAGTATAATCCTGGTCATGAATTAGGATGGCAGCGTTTAAGGTTTTAAACATCAAGATTTTTAGTGTGGCCTTTGACATTTTGGATGAAAATAGAAATATAGTCTCTAATGACCGTGAGTACCACTAAGATCAGCAATAGCACAAGCTACAGAATAGATGTAATGAAGAATATTACCCAGCTACTCTGGCTGATTATCCTGGTTAAGCAAGTCCTGATTTTGATAGTGAGGTAACCTGGTAGCTCCCATCTCAGTGTGGCAATTTGATACAAGGAAGCTTGTCTGTAATGGGATCTGCAGCTTACTCTGAGCCTCTGGAACAGCTGGGGGCTCCTGGTTAACAACTGGACTGAGTGACTTCTATATTAATACTAAAGACATGTAATTATACCATTAAAAAAAAAAAAAAACCAAGAAAAAACTTAAGTTACCTAGCAAAGGTAAAATAAAAAATAAATTCCCCAGTCTTGCTTCTCTTATTCTAGTGCACCTGCTTATATTTAATACCTCTCATCACCTTTTAAAATCATTTTGTACCTTGTATCCGCTTGAGAACAGAGAGTGTCTTCAATCAGAAAGTGTAAAAGTCAAACGAACTTTTAACTTCCAAGTGTCAAATGAATTTTTAACTTCCAAGTTAAAAGAAAGGGTTCCTTTTTAGCTTTCTTGTAGCTTCTCGTGCTAATTTGAAGCTGGCATTATTGGATGATGTTGTAATGCCTGTGTGCTTCTTGTTAGCCCTGTTATAAAAGCAATCTTAAATGTTACGTAAATAATTTCAATTTCAAAGGCACAGAAAAATAGTAACAAAGCTGTTACAGTGACAGGTAGTTGTAGTATTCTTTGTATGCTCCTCAAGGGAGCTTGGTCCTTTACTGCTTTTCAGCTCATATAATCAGTATCTTTGATATTTTTACACCATGAGACCTTTGCAAAGTGTTATTCACTGAGGCCATCACAATGTTGCTTTAAATGATCCTGTTATACACCAGGAAAGGCTTTCTACCTTCTTTTAGTGCCAAGTCTCCAAGGCCTACATTTCTGTTATTACCACAAAATAAAAGTCCTTACTAAGCTTTCTGAAATCACTCTGCTTAGACTGCTTCCAGCTGATGCATAGAAATTTATTCTGAATTACTTCAACTGTGGTTTGAAATAATAGTGTGAGTTATCAGAGTTACTGAGAAAAAGAGAGATTGTGTTTACGTCTGTGTGCTCTTAACATTAAAGTGGAAAGGGTGCTCAGGCTTTGGCAGGGGGTGCCCGGGGAGGTTTGGAGAGCCCATCCCTGGCGGTGTCCAAGGAACCGCTGCACGGGGCACTCAGGGCTCTGGGCTGGTGAGCAAAGCTGGTGATGGCTCAGAGGCTGGGATCTGATGCTGGAGGCGCTTTCCAGCCTCAGTGGTTCTGTGGTTGCTGTCAGCAGCCAGTGGGGCTGCCATAACCAGCTCTCAAGTGTAACTTCTGCCTTTCCTGTGTGCCTTACTGTGACATTCCACCTGCAGTAAATTGCAGTGTCTGAAAAGATCAAATTGAGATAATTAATGAATTGCATGACAGTGGATTCGTTCTGTAAAGTGAACATTCTAGTGCTTTCTTGTTACAGGTTAAGATATTTATTGCCTTGGGTATTCATTAGGGCTCAGCACAGCAACTCTGTGCTCTAACACCAGCACACTCACACTTCAAGATTCCGGCTACTTCCCATTTCCTACTCAATGGTTTTATTTTTCTAGTTTGTATACAGTGGGAATGAATTGGTAAACAAGCAGGAAAAAAGCTGTACTAAAACCTGCTTGCTTGTGAGGGGAGTTATTGAGGAACTCCTGAAGTGTCTGGGCGGACGGGCTCCACTGGGCTGCAGTGAGACAGTAGCATTGATTGATTGATTGATTGATTGATTTAGAAAGAATGAACATGGTAAAGTGAAGGTACTTGGCTGGCAAAATAAAAGGAAGTGGGACATGAAGCAGGTGGGTGACATATCTGAGGGTGCAACTCTTGAATAGCTCTGTGCTCATCAGGTTTGGGCTAGGACAGTATATTTGTAGCTCCAAATATACAAATGTACTCACGTCTGCCTCGATTCACCAGTTGGGAGGCACATGATGTGTTTTCATGGAATCACAGAATGGTTTAGGTAGGGAGAAGCCTCAAAGCCCCTCCAGTGCCACCCCAGCCATGACAGGGACACCTCCCACTGCCCCAGGCTGCTCCCAGCCCCAGTGCCCAACCTGGCCTTGGGCACTGCCAGGGATCCAGGGGCAGCCACAGCTGCTCTGGGCACCCTGTGCCAGGGCTGCCCACCCTGCCAGGGAACAATTCCTGCCCAATCTCCCACCCAGCCCTGCCCTCGGCCACTGGCAGCCATTCCCGGTGTCCTGCCCCTCCAGCCCTTGGCAATAGTCCCACTTCATTTCTCTTGGAGGCTCCTTTCAGTGACTGGGATGTCATCAAAGGATTTCTCTGTCTTAACATATTAATTAGAGATGTTTTGGATGTGTTTAGCCACTCTCATCATTCTAAACTAGAACTCTAGAAGTCTTAAAAAAAAAAATCTTTAATTAATTGTTTGTGACCATTCATAATATGCCACCGGAATACCTACAAATAGCTGCAAGATATTCCTTCCTGAGGGTTTTGGTGTAGAAGCAGGTGATTGTGGGAAAATCATGCAGAAATACGGGCAAAGTAGCTGAAGGAATTCAGCATATCATTCTGAAGTCCATATGAGAGGTTTGAGAGACTCTTAAACCTTCTGTAGCAAAGGTGACTTTAGCTAATGTTAATCTGTTCTGCCAGAGAAGACAAACCCTGTTAACATTTGATTGTTGTTCATCTCAGCACAAGTAAACATGTGTGTGCTGCAGGGGAGAGTTCAGAGCAGCTCAGACATCACTGCTTTGGGTAAACCGAACCAACGGGTTGGAAAGGGCTGTGTGCAGGTAAAACTCACTGCTAAAGGGTTTTGGAAATGGGTTCTTGCTCAATAGGAGAACAAATGTTGAAATTATTACTGCAGGTCTAATAGTAGGAGTGTTTGATTATTCAGTTCTCTTACACCATGAGGGGAAATCTTTCCCCTGACAGATTTTTGTACCATGATATTCAATCTTATGTATTGCTACAGCAAAAACCTCTTAAGGTTGAAACCAGATGGAATTAGATGAAAACCAGAAAACTCTCTTTCATTAAAACCATACTGCTAAGTCTTATCTTTTATGACTTTGTGCTTTTATTTTTGCTCATTGTTTTAAAAACTCTAAATTATCAGTCCTAAAATGTTGATTCATATTTGTTAATTAAACACTTTTTCTACTTTATTCTGCTAATCTGATAATGAAATAACAGCTATTTAAGTGGGTTTAATACAACAACCTCATGAAAACAAAACGTGGAAGTAAATTTTTCACTTTTTCCCTTGATTATTATAAAAGAAATTACATTAAGTGTGCCTGTCTAGTTGTCTTGCAGTAAATAAAATGAAAGACAAAAACAAAGCAAGAATAATTTCATTTACTTAAAAGGGTCTACATACTATAGGCAAAAATAGTAGGGAAGGAGAATACAAACTGTAGTTAGTTCCTAAGGAGTTTTGCTGAGTCCTTCATCCAAAGGATAAAAAGATAAAACAGGTGTAAGACTGAAGTATCAAGTAGGAAATGGCCAAAGACGTTATTGGCTAAATTGTTGAGTTCATAGTCTAAGGTGAAATTTTAGAGTGGGGTGGGTTTTGGGGGGTTTTTTCTTTATTGATAAAATATTTTTGAGAAATGGATTTAAGGCTGCTTGGGTAAATAATGCAGAATTCAGGATCCAGAGATGGTGGTTTATTATTCCACCATGCTCTGCACGATACTCTAAAGTAATCTGCTTTGTTTCCTACCTTTAGAAACAAAGATTTACATAGGACTGTGTCCCCTTCCTGATTTTTTGTGCATCTGTGACAGATTTCTACTCTGGGAGAAATTTATCCCCAAGAAATGCTGATGATCTTTCTTCACATGTATCAAGATGCTGAGAGCATTCTTGTATTGTCCCAGGCTTTTCCTGTAGCATTTGCCTTTCCCCTTGCTTTACCATTAATGTTAAAAATAGTTTGATATATTGTGAATTCCGACTGTGGTGATAGTCACCCTTTAGTCCATAGGTCTCTTGTCATGGCACTTGGCTTCTGTTCTGCTGACAGCTTTTGTCATTTTAAAGCTGAACATTTATTTACAGGCCACCAAAGAAGAAAGTCTTGCTTCAAGAGAATGAATAAAACTTTCTTAAGAAAGGCATTTGAACTGGGGAAATTTTTAAAGCCTGAAGCTTTCATAGCAGGTAAAGTTCTTGCACAATTGAGCTTTAATGTATGTTAACAGAGTGGATACTTCTCTGGTTTGACTGAGTTGACTTTTGGGGGGAGCTATCCTTTATGTATATATATTTGGTTTTTTCTTTGCTCTCCTTTATATTTTACGTTGGAGTAAAGGACAAATGCCAGATTGATCTGTCGCAGAGCGACTGCTCATCCTTTTATTCTGTGGCCTGACTCCTTGCATTGCTCTCTAACATCACACTGGTTTTTCTCCTGGCAATCTACTTCTTTCCCTCAGGTGCCTTCAGGCTCTTTCCTGAGTGCTGCACCCAGTCACCACTTTGCAGTTCCAGGGTTTTCTCCTCCACGATCTCTCTGTTATGCTTCTCTGGTTTTTGCCAGTTCTGAGTTGAAACTCATTTTTTCCCTCCTGAGTGATTGCAACCAGCAGCACAGACACCCTCCACCCTTCCCTAACCCTGTCCTGCACACCGCTAGAATTCCTTCTGGGGGTTTGCCACAGGATAAATCTGTTCTTCTGTTTCACAGATGCTGGCCTGTGGCTCTCCTTGCACCTCCATCACATTTTCCACAGTGAAAACCTTCCCCATGACTTCAGGGGCTGCTTCACACACAGCTTTGTCTTTGCAAGTCTTGTATTTATCATTGCTCTCGCACAGGAGACAAAAGAATTGTATTCCCTCCTTTCTCCTCTTCAGCAAGTGCTGGAAATGCTGGATTGGCTGAATTCAGGGCTTGTTTCCAGGGATGGTTTTCATATGGGATCTTCTCTTTCAATATGTGCAGTTGTTTACACTCCCATTCTTTATAGAAAAAGAGATGTTAGAAAAAACGGTCCATTTATTTTCACACTTTACACTAAAGAAATATAATCACTTTTTTTATGCCATGGAGTTACATGTGAAAATTACTTAATTTTTAGTGGTAAACAATGATTTACTTATTATTTACATGAGCAATTATTTATAGCAATCATATTATTTATTGTCTCCAGTACCAAGCTGCTCTACTGTGAGGTGTTGTGGGATTTTGCCTGCTTGGGTTTTTTTGGTTTGTTTTTTTTTGGGGGGGGCGGGCAGAGCGAGGGGTGTTCTTTAGGGTGGTTTCTTAGAGTTTTTTTACGTCAATTCAATACATTTTCAAATAATTTGAAATCAGTTCTTCACTTTTCTACAGATCAAGATAGTTCTTTACTATTTGCTTCAATATATTCTCTATCAGACCTATGCTGGAATGTTGGGTAATACATCCTACCAAGATACTGGATATTTTATTCTGTTACACCAGGGAGAAAAAAATCTTTGGTTTTTTACATATCATTCAGTAATGATTAATCTCATGTTGAATAATGATTTTTAATTTCAATTTCTTGAATATATTTATTAATTTACCTCCCGCTAATATGCTGCTTTTGATGCCACTATTTTGAATTTATTTCTGTACTTAAGTATCATTTGCATAATGGCATTAAGAGGTCCACTCCTGAGTATTCGGTGGTGGGATGTTGGACAGAGTGAACAGGTTGTAATTAGTGGCATCTGACCTTCAACTTCATTAATATGCAAATAGAAATACCACAGGGTGCAAAAGCATGATTCTATTAAAGCAGGCACTTCTGTTTGTCAGATTTCAGTCATGGTGGTTTGCTTTTTATTTATTTTATATAATACATAATGTTATGTGATTTTATAGAATAAAACACCCATGTAGAGGTGAATATATAAAATTGTACATGTGCAGAGGGGCAAAGGGGGTTCTTGTATTCCATAGAGATAATGGGGAAAGCTAAGTAAGCACAGCATGGACAGAGTTCTTTTTGGCTTTTCTCACATGAATCCTCTTTCCCTGAGATCCTGATTCATCCAGAGCCCTTCCATGACTGCAATTCTACCACAGCTTTATGCAAGCAAGGGTGGGAGTGGGTCACACTGGTTTGTTCAGCTTCCCCAGCAGCAGCTGCTTACAGAGGATGGAAAAATACATTTTCTCAGCTTTATTTTGGGTTTTTATGCTCTGCATGTCATTATACCCTCTAGGTAGATAAGATACAAATCAAGAGTCCCAGGCTGGGTGAGGCTGGAGGGCCCCCAGGGGCTGCTCTGGTGCCCCCTCGGTGCTCCAGCAGGGCCATCCCAGAGCACAGGGCACAGCAGTGTGTGCAGAGGGCTCTGCAATATCCCCAGGGAGGAGCCTGCACAGCCTCGGCACAATCTGCTCAGGGCTGGGCACTGCCCAGGGCAGAAGTTGTGCCTCCTGTGCAGGGGCAGCTCCGGGGCTCAGCCCCTGCCCAGGCTCTTGTCCCGTTGCTTGATCTTGATGCTCAGGAATAATTTAAATGAGGGCATTGAAGGCAGTGTGAGCAGCACATCGAGAGCTGTCATTGTGCCCCCGTGCCCTGCTCAGGTGAGAGCCCACCTGCAGAGCTGCCCCAGCCCTGAGCCCAGCACAGCGAGGAGCTGGGGGTGCTGCAGAGAGCCCAGAGGGGGCCGTGGGGGTGCTCAGGGGACTGGAGCAGCTCCCCTGTGGGGCCGGGCTGGGAGAGCTGGGGCTGCTCAGCCGGGACAGGAGAAGGTTGTGTGGAGACCCCACAGCTCCTTCCAGGGACTGAGGGGCTGCGGGGAAACCAGAGAGGGACAATTCCTCAGGAACTGCAGTGCCAGGACACAGGGAATGGCTGCCAGTGGCCGAGGGCAGGGCTGGGTGGGAGATTGGGCAGGAATTGTTCCCTGGCAGGGTGGGCAGCCCTGGCACAGGGTGCCCAGAGCAGCTGTGGCTGCCCCTGGATCCCTGGCAGTGCCCAAGGGCAGGTTGGGCACTGGGGCTGGGAGCAGCCTGGGGCAGTGGGAGGTGTCCCTGCCATGGCTGGGGTGGCACTGGATGGGCTTCAAGGTCTTCTAACCCAACCCATTCTGTGATTCTACAATGAGAAGTACGCCATCCTCAAAATTTCCTGTCCCTTGAGTACTTCATCTCTTATAAACTTATTTAAATGCTGAAGAGGTGTCAAGAATGTTTGGTTTTCATTTTTAATGACTCTATTTTTGGAGGGTTTAAGTGACACGTTCACATCCATTGCAGGCATTTCTATCAATCTTCTGTATAAATCACCCTGCCAAGCTCGCCCTTATCTGCGTGCACAGCAGAGTCACAGTGAGTTCTTTTGGATCAATAAGCAACTTTTCCCTAGAAACACTCCTCTCCCAAGTGGGTACAGTGAAGTTGCTAAGTGACTGCTCTTGCTGCCGTGTAGCTGTACTCACATCAGCCTGACAAAAAGCAAAGCTTGGAGGGAAAGCAAGAGGCAGCACAGCTAGAGGATGATGATATGTTTGCTTCCTGGGAACAGTATTATTGCCATTTAGAACTTCTAACTTAGCTCTTGCTGAGTGCACTTGCTCTTTGGCAGGATCAGCAAAGGTGAATTTAACTGTTATTCCATGAAGTAGAATCCCTGTGCCTGCTCTTCCAGGCAGTGGCAGCACCACGTGAGAAACAAGCAGTTTCTAAAATGCTGAATTAACATTGCGTTACAGTCTAGGCTTCCCCTAAGCATTGTGATGGATCAGAACTAGTGGGATGTAAATCATAATGGAAATTATAATCTAAATTAAGGAGTCATAGAAGGGTTTGGATTGGAAGGATCTCATCTCCTTCCAGCCCCTGCCATGGACAGGGACACCTTCCACCAGCCCAGGTAAATATGAAAGTGCAGTTTAGAGCTGTGTTTCCACTGTGGTCTGTTCAGGAAGAGATTGCCTGGATGGTCTTTCCTGTTCCTGATAATGCTCTTCCACATCTGATGGCCATTCCAAGGATATCCCTCCCTCAGGAGTTCAGCCAGGAATGAGGATGTGCCCAGGGAATCTTAGAGTATGTTGGGGAAAGGAGAGCAAAGTGACAAACCTATCTTTCATCTCTGGGAGGAGAACTGTGGACAAAAAGCAGAATTTTTGTTGGTGATGAGTGTTGAAATGCCAATATTCTCTTCTTTGCAAATGAATTCACAGCCCATTACTGGTCTATACCTGGGATTTTCCTTCTTGTTCTTTTGCTACAACAGTAGCTATAATTTAAATAAACTTTAAGTTAAACATGCTCTGTGAGGAGAAAGACAAGATTTTTTTAAAAATCCCATATTCCTGCTAATAATAGATTCTTTGGAATTCTGAAGACAATGTGATATCCATCTGCCTGCAGCACTGAAGAGCAGCAAAGAACTTGTTTTCTTCTTCCCTCTGACACTCTCTCCCCCCCTCCTTCAGATGGTTTTGCCTCTGCATGGAATTAATAATGTAGGAGTGGTAAGAAGGGATAGTTATCATTAGCAACCAATTGTAGTTTAGGAGACACAGCATTACATGGCAATGTCCATTGGAAATTCCTACGGCAGTCACACAGCCCGGATCCACAAGCAAATCTAAAATACTGCTGGAAGGATCTCATGGGGCAGTTCAAGTGACAGACAGTGGGAATCCCTGATCATTGATGGAGACAAAGTAGCTTTACACCTGCCAGATAAATTGCCTTTGGATTAAAGGATGTTGATATCCCGTGATCACAGATACTTCCAGACACATTTTATACCTGAAGCGTTTTTATGCAGATTATCAAATCTTTGTGTTTGATCAAAGCCAGTTTTCTATTTTCATTATAAAATCAGAAATGAAACTGAATAATCTGTGATGAGCAGTTCTCATGAAATCCAGTTCCCAAACTGGCTGGGTGAACTTTCATTTCCAAGCTCCTCTGGTTTTCACTCACGTGAAAGCAAATTATTTGGAAGTTGTGCTGGGGAAATGGAAGGTCTGCAGGATCAGAGACTATATTTTCAATGCAATTACTTCATGCTTCATTGTGCAAAGGGTACACAGATTTCCTTAAGACTTTTTTCTGTAATTTGATGCCAACTATCCATTTCTCCAAGTAACACAGAATATGAAAATATAGAGCAAAGCTGAAACTCTCATCTGCATAATGCTTTATTTCTAGGAAATATTTGCATTTTATATATGCTTTTAATTTTTTTTTATTTAACCTTGCGCATGCCAAACCCAAAGAATTACAAAATTAGTGTAGGAAGGTGCTAAGAATCAAAGTTCCAAATTTGAGTGTCTAATTACTGTGAATATTTAATTCTTTTGAACAATATGCTTCAGAAGAATCATTATCACACTGAAATCCCTAGCATTATCTATTGTTTGCACAAGTGGCTATTCATGCCCTGTAACCTCTGGCATGGGGAATGGAGTGGTAGTTCCAGAGCTGGTGTGCCCTTTGGGATGCAGATAGAAAGTCAGAGCCACTTCAGACACTCTGAATTCTCTAATGGCCTTCACAAGGTTCATCATGATTGAAGAGATTATTGCAGCATTTCTTTCATGCAGGGCAATAAAAAATAAACATACAAGTAGAAACACAGAAATATTTTTACGTTTTGGGTTATAGATATCGAATGGATTCCCTTTTCAGGGCAAGTTAGTAGTAAATTTAGTAAATTTCAGTTGCCTTCAGTTTTGCCAATATTTTATTCAAGGGCTCTGTAAAAATACAAACCCTGTAAAAATGCATAAATAATACTTCATATTCTCTGAACATATCTTGTAGGATTAGCAAGTGACCATGCTTTTCCAGTATCATTGTATTATAAGTGTTCCTCCTGGATGTCTCTACAAATATCTGATGGTTTTTTGTTGTTCTGGTGTAAATCTGGGTTATCTTTGTTCAGGGAGAATTTACTGTTTTCCACTAGGAATCACTGATATCATCAAATTTCACAATGCCTTCTCATATTTCACAGTGTTGTTGTCTAATATAACATAGTCCAGCGTGTGTATTTATGCTTTAAAAACTGGGGGGGTTTCATTTTAAGAATTTAAAATGAAGAATCTGTCAAAAATTTTAAAGTTGCTTTTTGTAGATTCTGAATATATGTAGAATTCTTATTTTTGAAGCATCTTTTAATATATTAAGAAGAACAAACAATAACTTTAGAACTGTTCAGACATATTTTCTGTGTCTAGTTTTATCCTATGGCACTGGCAGACTTCATATCAGTCACACAGGGTTAGGCAACCAGTAAACCTCTGTTTCATAATCCTTTAGATCACTAGAGTTCACTTAGGTCACTATATACTGTTTAAATTATTTTAAAATTAATTATGAGCAAGGTAGTTTCTGGAGTAAGACGGAGTAGTAACAAAATTTATGGGTTTATTCTCCCTCCTGGGAATTTGGAAAATTTCCTTTTGGCAACCTGTGCCTTTAATTCATGTAATGGAATTGCAGAAATCAAGCAGGAGTTTCAAAAATGCTGAATTAATGTTCTGTTACAGTCTAGGCTTCCCCTAAGAATTGTGACAGATCAGAACTAGTGAGATGTAAATCATAATGGAAATTATAATCTAAATTAAGGAATCATAGAAGGGTTTGGATTGGAAGGATCTCCTTCCAGCCCCTCTCATGGACAGGGACACCTTCCACCAGCCCAGGTAAACATGAAAGTGCAGTTTAGAGCTGTGTTTCCACTGTGGTCTGTTCAGGAAGAGATTGCCTGGATGGTCTTTCCTGTTCCTGATAATGCTCTTCCACATCTGATGGCCATTCCAAGGATATCCCTCCCTCAGGAGTTCAGCCAGGAATGAGGATGTGCCCAGGGAATCTTAGAGTATGTTGGGGAAAGGAGAGCAAAGTGACAAACCTATCTTTCATCTCTGGGAGAAGAACTGTGGACAAAAAGCAGAATTTTTGTTGGTGATGAGTGTTGAAATGCCAATATTCCCGAGCTAATCCTGTCTGGCACTGAGCTGTGTGTGGGGAACTCTCTGCAGAGTGGGTTTTGCTAATGGGAGCCGTGACAGACTCCAGGGCTGTTCATTAGGAGACAGTTTCCTGCCTCTGATTACTTTTTTTCCTGTAGCAGTCTCCATTGATTTCAGTGGAGCTCCAGCACATGCAGATCAATGACAGGATCTCCACTGGTGATGGACTCACAAAAAGCAACAGTAGGGAATTTATGGTGGCACTTCTCTCAAACATTTTCAAATTGCAGAGGCTTTAGAAAACAAAAGAAATAAACCATGATTGTTTGCTTAGGGAACCACGAGAAGGAAGCAGTAAAGGAAAAAACTAGTTTGGGGGAAGGAATATATAAGGCAACATAATAAGTTTTCCTGGAAAGAAGAAAGAGATGGTCCTGATTTCCTGAAGTGTCTTAATTTTAAAGAGCGTGTTAAATTCCTTTTCTGCTTCCTAACAGTCGGCAATGAAGACTTGTGGTAATTTTGCAGTAATTTTGCATTAAATATCTGCTGTAAATGCCTCTACTGGATATAAAAATTTCTATTATTAAGGAATTGCTGTATGTATCCGACCAACTTAGGAAAACTGATCTTTGCAGAACAGTAACTTACAGTTTAAGTAACTACAGTTCCATTATGTCAGAGGTATTTAAAATACAGGTGTGAATCTCTAAACATGCACTTCTAGGTATAGAATCTCTTAAAGGAAATATTAGTATGTATTGCCGTGGGATCTTTTGTGGCACAAGTTAATCCTCTTTTCAGTTTTGCACCATTGTGTCATTTTCTGGTAATATAAATGTGATTTTTGAGGCAGCCCTGTGCAGGGCCAGGAGTTGGATTTCCATGATCCCTGTGGGTCCTTTCAAACTCAGGATATTCTGTGAGTCTATTAATTTCGATTTATAAGTCTGTCTTTATTTTGCCATCTTCGTGTTCACCTTCAAGTGCACAGAATCTCATATTTAACCCAAATTTCCACTGAAGCCATGGCTGCCATTCACAAAAAGCAGTTCTTCATCACAAACCAGTTCATGGCACACGGGATGGACACAGACTGAAAACAGCTCCTGGTCAGCAGGGCAGCTGTGCACTCCATAATTAACCACCCTGGCCTCAATTGAAGGGTTGAGATGCAAGTTTGTTACAAAAATTCAGGAGCTGATTTGAGAAATACCAAAGTAGTGCTTTTAGAGGGACTCTCTGCACCACAGCAGCCTGAGGTTTGTTTCCTGCCTGCATCAGGCTGTACAGGAGAGAAGAATAATTAATTAAACTTTTCATTGCTGTGCAAATTTTGGATTCCATCTTCTGTGTGGATATGTCCTTGAAGCAGCAGAATAAATCAGATTCAGGTGATTCTGGTAACCTAAGAAGGCTTTTCATCAGCTCCTCTCCTGGCTGTTAATAGAATACCCAGTTTTCCCTTTACAACATAAAGAGGTTATAACACAAGTCTCGTGAACAATTGCTAAGTGACAGCATTCTTGACATGAAGTATTTCACCTCCAATTCCAACAGGGAATTGCTGATGACAGAAGGTTTTCAAGTACACCTTACAGCACTGTCAAGCCATCTAACGGATCATTTTCTGGCCAAGAATGCAGTGGGACTTTGTCACCTCTGTGGGATCTGTAAGTGAAGGCGCCTGAAAGAAAACTAAATCCTCAAGAGATGAATATTTGGAAAAGCAAATCCATTTGGTGTTGCCAATAGGGTCAAAGCCATTTCATGAGGGTGGGTTCTTTGTTTAAATGTGTTCCCTTTTTGTTTCATTGGCAAAAGCATCCCGGTGTGTGAGTGCTCATTGTGGAGGAATGGAACATTCCTGAGAGCAGCCTGCTTCCATTTCAAACTGCAGTTGGTGTGCTTAATCAGGAGTTAGAATCATGTCAAGCCTGAGGTGTTACCCCATCACTTTCACTCACCCCTCACCCAAGTGATAACGAAGCTCAGACACCTCATCGTGGTTCTACAGCCATAATGAAATAAAACATCACTGCTTGTGTTAAATGCAGCTTGGGGGGATTTTTGCAGCTGTTTGTCATTATTCTTGTCCTAAAACACATATGGTGCTGCCAGGCTGCACAAAAAGAAACATTTGGAGAACGTTTTAGTTGCAAATGGAACAGAGAGCGATGCGCTTGGAGCAGATCTGGCTGTGCTGCCTGGTTCGGTCCCCTGCCTGCCTGGGCCAAGGCTGTCTCCCCTCAGCTCTGAGAGCTGAATGCATTTGGTGCAAGAAGAAGGAATAATCCAGCAATCAAAACTGGAAAAATTGGTGTCAGCAACAATCAGCACAGAGTAAGCAACTTTTTCCTGATCCTACAGCAAAAGGGACTGGGTCAGGACCTGAATAACCACAAAAGGATGTGTATTATTAATTGTTCTCTTCACTAACCCATCATCTATATATTTAATTGCTGAGCATTAATTTCCCATCTGTCTTTGGGACAAGTGTCTGGGACTAGTTCCTGCATGCTCTTAAACTTTTATTCTCTGGATGTCAAAATCTATACCCCAAACTGCTGTTCTATGCTCAGAGCCATTTATATTCCTGGGTACGGCTTTAAAACCTCCAGATAAAAGGGCTTTTGTGCCTTTTTTAAAATGTTTTGCATCGAGAAAATATTGTATATATGGTATCTACAGCTAAAGAAATACAACAGGTTAATAAAAAAGCCAGTATATAAAATTTATTTCATATATCTAATTTTAAAGGCCAGAAATGTTCTAAATTAGCATTATGATTGTTTTGAGGATATGTGAGACATCAAGTATAAGAAGATATTTTATTAAAAGTAATCATATTTGTGATGGTAAGAATAGGAAAAATTGAAATTGTAATTTTGTTCAGAAGAGAAATGTGACATGATATACTCAGAAGAAGTAAGCCTTGAGGGTAAAAGGGAAGTTGAAGGAAAGTTTAAAGGAAATTTTTTAAAATCTGGTGACATATTAAACTACAATGAATAAAGGTTTCCCTGTATGTTTTTTGATTAAAAGTAATTAGATTAAATACCTAAAATCCAACTTTTATCTGAAGTATTTAATAATGAGAATGTTTCTGCTAAGGACCAGCACATCCAAACTAACATTACACATTTAACGTCATTGAAGAGAGTGTCAGAGGCTGTGTGCCAACAAAATACCAACAGACCTGCATCAAAAGGCGTCCAAGGCACTTGTTTGGCTTTTTAAGGCCAGTCTGATGCTGGGTTCCAATAAAATGCAGATCTAAACCCAAGTGAGGCACACAGTTGTCCTCCTGAACTCAGTGACAGCCTGGAGTCTCTTCCCAGCGAAACAAAGCTCCTCCTATAGAGCTGCCTTTAGCTTTGGGAGGGGAGCTGTAAATCATGGCTTCAGCATTGATTAAGAAGATGAAGATATCATAAGAAAACCGAAGCTGTTGAAATGCAGAACAGCTAAATAATTTATAAATTGCCGTCTCAGTAGCCTTTATTAGGCAATTAAATTCATAACAATAATGCTTTCATCTGAGATGCCACATTTGTCTTCAAAGGGTCCGACACTGGCGTCACATGGCAGAATCCTTAACTACTTCTGTCTGTTCCCTGTTGCTATTTCAGGACTCTTAATTCCTTGTCTTACTCCCATGATCTGACAGGATAAGTTACATCTCTGTTGTTCAGCTGTTAAGTGTATTCCCCCTGCTAGAAATTATTTATTTTACTGGCACATGGTATATCATCTGTCATGTCCAAGTGAAGGAAAGATCTTCCTCCAATGTCTTTCCTGCTCTTTAATCTTATTATGGAAAGCTCCAGCTTTCCCTTTAGACTGCTAAAGAGAATGTTTGAACTATTCTTTAAAGCTGAAGAGTTCTTCTTTCCCCCCACCACCATGTTGGGTGCACAGGAGCACTTTTGTGTGCTTTGGTTTTAACACTAGAAGTCAAATATGAAACTTTTTCAGGCGTCTTGGGTTTAAATGTAGTAACTAAAACCTGAGCTGGGTATGGAAAACAGGTCAGTTCAAACTTTTCTGGAGTTCTACTGGAATTAAAATCAAATTATTTTAGATGTATAACATATTAGAAGCCACCCAGACTTCATACAGATACTATGACATTAGTAGTATCCTGCTATTGAAGATTTCAATGGGTTTGAAGATATTTTCTGGCTTTTATTCACAAAATGAATGAAAGATTATTTTGTCTAAAGGCAAAAGATCTCCCAGAGATTTGCTTAAATTTTTTTTGGTGGAAGTTTTGGTGATAATCTATTTTCAATACTAGAATTTTCTCCATAATACTGTTAAAATCCCTATAACTGCCACTCTCTTTACTGTAAGAATACTGATTTTGGACATTGTGACATGCTAAAGACATAAATATATTCAGACTATTACTAAGAGTACTGTCATTCAAATAGTACTAAATTTCTGGGCAAATTAAATTCAAGTTTGGTTGGATTTTCCTATTCCTTTCTGTGTTTCTTTATTCTCTGTGATTCTGCTTTTAAGTTGCTAACACCATGGGAATTTCTGCTTCTATCTAATGAAATATTAGCCTGGATAAACCATTTGTAGTATTTTATAATTTAAGAGTGCTATATATAGGTCTGGAGCTGTCTGTGGTCTTTGTCTTAGCTGGTATTTTGGTTCCTAACTCTTATTCCCTAACACACAACTTGATAGAATATATTATCTATCCTTTATATTTTATTTTAGATTGGATCATTTTACATATAAACAAAATGCTCAAATTCTAGTTCAGTATCACCACCAGCTAAAAGGTATCTTTCTTTCCCAAGCTGATTGAAAGGTGTCATAAACCTTCAACTCTTCAGGAGAAGTTGGAATAACTCTGACACTAATACAGATGTTTGAGCAGTTAATTTTATTAAATATGACCAAGACATATTTTAAAAACCAGGTTACAAAAAAAGGTACAAATCTTAGTTTATAGTTGCAGTTGCTCACAATGGAGTAGATTTTTCCAGGCACTATTTTATTTTTTTAAAGTAAAATCACATGTCAGTTCACATGTGGAATCTCAAACAGAGCAACAAATGCTAAAACAACTGAAAAAAAATCATTTAAATTCATTGATATTTCATAAAATATTATCCTTGCCCAATTTTGACACGAGTAATTGCTCTGTTTTATGTAATTTTCCTTTTTACCTCTAATTTTGTGCGATTTAAGTTTGAAACTTAGTCAAGCCCATTGTTACTCTCTTGACTGTAGAAATTGGTTGTAATGTAGTGATTTCACAGAGTGCTTGGGCATTCTCTGGGTGGGAATCCATGGCTGCAGACTTTGTGGCAAAATCCCTGCATTATTTAAACATATCTTTTGCCTTCTGTTGACATCCCTAGGTACAACGTACCTTTTCTAAAAAATTAAGATCATCAGTGCTTATTTAGATCAAAAACAAACTTGATCAAGCATTATACTTGAAAGTTTTGCACAAACAAGAAGAAATAAAACAGTCCAGAGCTAAAAACAATATTTTTTTTATCCCAGTCTTTCCTTCTCTTATATTTCTGTAGGTTCTTTTAAACTAACACCAGAAATTCCCCTGCTTCATGAAAATGTGCCATTTTTTGAGCTGATGCAATCAGGTTGTTCACAGAAGTTTTGAATGTCCCATCCCTGGCGGTGTCCAAGGCCAGGCTGCAGCAGCCTGGGACATGGAAGCTGTCCCTGCCCGTGGCAAGGGGTGGCACTGGATGGGCTTTAAGGCCCCTCTCAACCCAAACCATGCTGTGATCAGTGTTTTGCTGATGATGTAAGGGCCACACAAGACTAAATTTAGCTTATTCTGACATCTCATTCCAAGAGAGGGGACTACTGGAATTTTAAGGAAAGAACACATCATAGCTAGGGTCGTGTTTCCCCAGCTTCCAGGAAATGTGGGTGTCTTGTACAAGATCTTGCACACAGATATCAGTGTTTGATAGTTAATACTAAATCTCTGTCCCCTGAGCTTCTGTAATCCCTCTTTGAAGCTGTACATCTTTTTATCTTCACACCTTCACGTAGCAAAGGCGTTGGTTGCATGAGTTCTTTGGTTTGAACCTGCAGCCTGATGGTTCCCCTGAAGAAGCCCAGGTTCCTGTGGTTTGAGGAAGAGCACATCCCTTTGCTCTGTGCATACCCAGCAACTTTCAGATCTCCATTATATTCCTTTCCCAGTCTTTTCTCTAGGAAGGGGAAGTTGTGTAACCTATTTCATTTCCCATCGTGGTGAACCTCTTGTGTGCTTCTGATCACACCAGGTCTGTTTGTCTGGATTTGTTCTAGCTCACCATTAAACCCACTGGCCACATAGTGAAAATAAAGAAAAAGTCACTCAGCAATTCCTTGACAGAGCCAAACAGAGTGTAGACTTCAGAGTCATTCTTGGTAAATGTGTTATACATTTGGAAGAAATGCAAAGTAAGCATCAGTTAGGGCTTTGCCTGCAGTCTTCAATCTGTAGTTATGCCCTGCTGGGGTAGATTAGATACCTAATTTGTATTCTGATCACTGGAGTAGACCTACATTTCATCAGGATTTGGGGTTTCTGTGGTCTGGCATCTGGTTACTCAGTGAGAAAATAAAGCAATGAAAGTTAGAATACCCCTAGGAGTATCAGCAACATCTGCTGAAGTGAAATACATGCGTAGCCCAGGTGAAAATTCACAAGGTACCCTATTATGAATAACAAGACACATTTCAAAGATTATATTTACACTGGCCTGATGTTTTCTTGGTGATATTTAATGTTCTGTAAAATGATGGTGTAGTACACAACAAAACTAAACAAAGAAGCAGCAGTGCCCTCAAGGAGAAGCAGATTGCAGAGTAAATCACAGGCACCAAAGGAATGCATTTGGAGAAGACTCTATTGAGATTAACTTTTTTTAACTGTACTACTTATGTATTTTCTCAGAAGACATGAACAGACAATAAAGCAGCAGCATTCTGGAAGCCATAAACTGAATTAATACCATTAACCCATGCAGTGTTCTTTCATCTGAGCACGTAGAATGAACCACACTGAGCAGCAGCACACATCTCTGGGATATCAATGCTTCTGGTCTTTGAGAGGATCATGCTGTAAAATGAAAAATCCATAACTTTAAACAAACTTCGGATTGATGAGCTCAGCATGAAGGCAGGAAATAGTGTCTTTGTCGTGTTCCTGGCGCTGCAGCACTTGTAGCACTGTGCCAACACTGTGCCACCCTCGTGTGACACGGGGTCACTCCAGGCAAGGCACTCCCACACGAGCTGCTCCAGTGCTGGTGAGCTCCCAGTCCCGAACCATTCCCCACATCCCACTGCTCTGATCATCTCCTGATGCAGTTTGTCACACACACACAAACACACACTCATATTTTGATTAGAAGGTATGAACTAAAACTCCACTTTATTTGAAAGTTTGACTTTAATATATATTATATCTACTAAAGGCCAGGGATTGGGGGAGAAGGTTGACACCTCTCCCCATCCCATTGGTGAAGACAACTGTCCATCAACTGTCCATATCTCTAAGAACAGGAATGTAAACTACTTGAAGTTATGATAAACATTTGCCAGCGTTTACAGACCAGAGCGTGAGAAAGAACTCAAAATATGAAACTGTGAAACAGAAGAGAAGGCTGAAAAAATCAGCGCAACAATCTCCCAGTACTGTCTTATGCCAACAGGGTCTTTCAGAGTCCACTCTTGTAATGCCTCCTGGGTTTCCAATGCTGAGCATCATTTGGCAAGAAGAGCTGGATTTCCCTTCCCAGAAGTGTTCACGTACCTCCTGCCCGTCTGTGAGGCTGGGCTGACAGACTGTCAGTGCCAGTCACACGCACAGCCAGGCAGTACAGGCAGACATTACACAAACGTGGATCCTGGGTTTGGATCATGTCTCCCTTTAATGGAGTATTTGGTATCCCAGGCTTTGTCATTTCCACTATGCTTTTCACCATCCAACCACCTCTGAGTGACAAAAGTCAAGTAAAGCTTTACAGGACCATTAAGTACCGCATGGAGGAAAACTGGTCAAATATGAGAATGATTTACATTTATAGCAAATGTAAATTTACTTTCTAAAGAGAATTAAAAGTACAGTCTCCATAATTTGCTATCAAACCACTTTGGAAAGGTTTAGCACACACAGCGTGGTGAATACCAAGTTGATCTTGCAAAGATGAGATTTTGAAAATATCGTTCTTTTTACTTTTAAATGAGTGAGATGATTAACAACAGAACACTGCAGACCATTTCTGTTATCAGGAAGGCAGACCTGTGTGTTACAGGTGTCCAGAAGTAATTTGCTCAGCATCAGAAGACATAATTAGTCGCTGAAAGTTTGTAATAATTACAGCTTTGCTGTCAGAGAAATTTAAAAGAAAACAAAGCCCCAAACACTTGAAATTAAAGAAAAAAAATAATGGAATTATATCTGCTTCTCACTCTGCTGCGGTCTCAATTATATGAGTGGTCTCCTCTTGTTTTCCTGTAATTATTGATCATCTTTTCCTAGAGCTGCTAAAATTCCACCTGCAGTTTACGTGTCCTGCCTTGAGTGATCCAAATATACATCAATGGACTCTGTGTGTGTGGCAGGAATTAAACAGTGCTGGAAACTCAGTGTATGGAAAGCATTTTAAGAGAGAGGCCAAAGATAAAGAGGATTTCATGTGAACTTTTCATAATGTACATTATGACAAATTATTGAAAAATACATCACCTACTGCATTATTCTCTGCAATGATCTAGGCACAAATTTACCTGCCCAACACCTTGGCTTGTGCTTGAGTTCATATTGCTACATATACCTGAATTTTGGTGTTCTATTATCACAAATACAGTGTAAATATTTGATGAAAACAGATTTGGAGAACAGGATTTTTGGGAGTGAGAACAATTAATTACTCTATACCTGGTAAGTGTGTTGGAAACTTAATTCTGATTCCACTAAAGCTTATGAGTGGTTTATCATTGAATTCTTGAGGATTAAGGAAGAGCTAGACCAAGACTGAATGTTTTTGAAAATTTCAAACTCTAATTACTTTTGTATGACATCTACAGCAAAATGCTGCCATTGGATTATTTCTGAGTTAACTCAGTAGTGTCCCTGAAATACCATATAGTTTGGCTCCAATTAATATTGCAACTAAAATTCCATTTTTTTGGTGAGACTCATTTTTATTTCTATTTTTTTTTCATTTTTATATGTGTTCCTATTTTATTTTAGTTCTAACATGCATCCCATTCAAAGAAGCCCATAATTTTTAATTAAGTATTAAAATCACATTAAGGAAAATGAGTACTTTCAAAGCAAAATATATTTGCTGCAGGGAAAATAGATTATTTATCCTTTAAAGGAGGGGAGAAGATAAATATTTCATAGTGAGATAAATATGTTGCTCAGTACTTAATCTTTAACATGTGCTGAAACCTAAGGGATTACAAGGGGTTGTGTCAGTATTCAGTTTATTACTGTAAATATTTTCTACCATGAAAGTACATTTAGTATTTATTGTTTAACTCAATTCTATTATACTCACTTATACATAATGCAGAATAAATGTGGATTTTAACTGGAATGTGGTAGTGGTTGGACAGAATTCCAAGCACAGGAGACTCAGTTCTGTTCCATATTGCTCAGCCAGAGCATGGGCATTAAAAAGATTTTTCCCTGCTTTTTGCCCTCCATCCAAATGTATTGGCAAGCAAAGCATTATCAAACAACACACCAAAAGGAGAAAATACTTTCAGTTGTTGGGAGGTCTTTCATTTAAAGTAAGCTCGTGCTTTTAGGTGCATGTCATCCTGACAGGCCTCTTATTTTCTGTCCTGCAGTGAGACAGATAATATCACAGCCTGCCATAAAGATAAGGGATTCAGGGGCAACAAAGGACCAAAATACGGGACTTAGATTATTGATGCATTTAGAAATCACTTTTCTTCCTGGTACAGTGAAGGTGAAATGGATAGGTTTCATAGGGAGGGGCCATCCTGAACTTAAAGATTCCTTCTCCCCATACCTCTGTGCCTGATTGCTGTAGTAGCCAGTGTTTTGATTGTTATTTGAAAAGGTAGAAATAAAAATATGAAACAGCTTATTCAATCAATGTTTACATATGTTCTTTCAAGGAAACAATGTTGCATTATTTTTCCTTACCTTTTTTTTATGCTGTGCTTTAGGTATTAACAAGTTCCCATTTGCAACTCCAAGTCCCTAATTAATCACGACGACAAAAAGAATCTTTCTGTGCAGGCAGGGTTTACCAAGTGGGACTGCTCAAGTCGTTTTCATTACATCCAGCAGCTTGCAAACCCAAGCTAAGCTGAACTTTCACGGCTATTCCCAAATGCTTTGGGCTTTTGCATTATTTAAAATTCCTTGGTACTTCAGGAAGCATGGATTCTGTCTGGAAAGGTGAGTCCCGAGATTGCAACTTCACACTAAAATGTGGGATTTTGGTGCAGTACATCTGAGTCAAACTGAGCAGGAGAATATCAGTGTAAATGAACTAACTGCTGTTTAATTAAGTCAAGTATAGATTTAGGGCTGAGAGGGATCAGACCTTTATATATCACTGCCAATGGTCCTTGATTTAAAATAAAATTAAAGGCAACTTTTTCTCTTTTTCTTGTCTGGACCCAGAGTATAAATTTTGCAGGTTTCAAGTGGTTGTAGAATTAATTTTGTGCCCCATGGCTTTTCCAGTCTGTCAGTCCCCCTCAGATAGAAATCCATGGGGAAAAGTGGGATTTTACAATCTTGAGCGAGATGCTCACCTTCTTCCATGATACGTGGTCCACATTCAGTCCCAGAGAAGATCATCAAGCACATAGAAAAATGAAACCAGGACTTTGGTAGCTTTAATTCAGAGCTTCTTCATGGAAAATATTCAATTAAAAATAGGAGTTTCTAACGCAAATTGATTTTACCTTCAATTAATCACTAAGAAGACAGTTCTTGACTGCCATAAACCCAGGATATTGTAATGGCATTATACTCTGAACACTGTAGTCTAGTGTTATTTGTAAGTCCCGCATAACTATTCTTGCAGTTCAGATGTCACATACCTCAATACACATTGTATTTAGAAGACTAATAGATAATTTACTCTGAAATTTCAGTTTTCTGCCATCTTAGATACCAAAAATAAAGAAAACACAAAGATGCAAAGGGCTTTAAAGTGGAAAAGGTTCACAAAGTTAAATCCAAACATTTGAAATCAGAAGACTTTAGATATCATGCAGGCTTAGTTTCTCACTGTCCTTGTATAAAACAATTAAATTTTAAGATTGTGTGTATTTCCAAGGACAGGCTAAGACAGAATTTCTCTTTCTTTGCAGCTGGATGTGGGTGTTACTCATTTTTATAAGCCAAAATCTGTGATTGGTTCTAGGTTTTGACACAGATTTAAGAGAAGATAAATCCAGTAAATACATTTCCTGGAAAGCATTGCCTTATTTTAGTATATTCCTGTCTTTGAGGACTTCACAAAAGAATTATTCTTGATATCTGTGTCATGAAAGAGAAATAGCTTATCTGAGCATGGACATGATATTCTCATGAACACAGAGCTGTGCCTAAACCAGGAAGTCGGACTGTTTTCACGTCCAAATAAATTGAAAATGACCCGTTTCTCTCCTGACTGTGTGGTTATTGGGTGGAGCCAATTTGCAGTTGACTGTATAAGATCTTAAAGATGTGTTAAAAGTCCCTGAGCTGTCTTGTCCTCTCATTTGTGCTGGCGGAAAGTTGGGATGGCTCTGCCAGAGGCAGTGGAACTCTGCAGATACAGAGTTATTAGGAACAAATGAAGTTTTACTATCCTTAAAAGACAGTAAAATGATAAGAACAAGGATTTGAATTTGTCTGGAAATCAAGGTGGGTTCCAGTTTATAACACATATTTCAACTAAATTACAGTCTTCCCTTTGGACACCTCTTACAAAACTAAACTAATTTGAAACCTCTTGCCTGAAAATTGGAAAACCCAAAAACCCTCTTTATCTGTCATACTTATCAGCGATTTACATATGTATTAAAAATATGTTTTGTGTATATCACGTCATAAATTTCGCTCCACCAAAGAACAGGTGATCACAGTTTTTTCAACCCTTTTGCTGACCTCATTACTTCTACAAAATCATTTCTCCCTAATTTATTCCATGAAGAGGTATTTAAAACAATTGGTGTGACTTAAAACGTGGAAGAAAAGGAGCTGGCATAGCAATATTCAGAAGTCATATTTCACATTTACCTCTTCAGTGGCTCACTGTGTCTTGTCACTGATCACAACTCGAGAAGTGAAGCAAATCCATATCCCTTGCCCAACAAAAGTGAAGAGGGATAACCAGCTGCCTTCCTTCACTGTGAGAAATCTGGAATCTGCTGCAAAATGTGATGATGTGCAGGAAAAAATAATACCATGGCAACCTACCATAATTTAGAGGTATGGAAGAAGCAGATGGAGGGTGCTGATTCCGTGCACTAAAGCTCATGAATCCCAAATTACCCATAAATACCTAATTGTGTGTAATAGCAACCAAGGGGGCTCTTCTTAGGGGTTACAAAAAACTAAGTAATTATATTTTGGTTGCTAATCACTTAAAACAATATGTTATGTTCACCAACATTTATTTTAGAGAGGTATGCGTTATGTTATTTATCACATTTCCCTGGAGGACCCATTAATGCTGTTCACAGTAACAAAGTGCAAATAATGAGCGTGGAAGTCACACAGGTAATTCCAAAGACAAATAGAAATTCATGCAGCCAGGCAACAGGAGAGGATTTCCTGAATTTTGCTTGATAATCAGAAGTTTAATGATCATAGCTATTCTTCTCAGATATAAACTTTCATTTATGCAATATATTTATGGCCTCTTTCTTATTGTCTTCTGACACAGAAGGTGCTAACAAATTTAAGGGCTAGGAAGGCAGTTTAGTCCTCAGAACACTGAGCTAATGAGCTGTTAAAGCATTTTCTGCCAGCTTTGGAGAGAGGATGAAAAAGTAATTTGAGATGCAAGTAGTGATATAACAACTTGTTAATTTACCTAGAGGACTTGTTTCCTTTTCTTCACCAAATGTCAATTTTTATTGGCAGCTTAATACTGAATCAAGGCAAGTACATAATAAATAAAAATAATTTCAAAAAGGAAATCTTAGAAAGTGGCTTGTGCTGGACGGGACCTTGAAGCCCATCCAGTGCCACCCCAGCCATGGCAGGGACACCTCCCACTGCCCCAGGCTGCTCCAGCCCCAGTGCCCAACCTGGCCTTGGGCACTGCCAGGGATCCAGGGGCAGCCACAGCTGCTCTGGGCACCCTGTGCCAGGGCTGCCCACCCTGCCAGGGAGGAATTCCTGCCCAATCTCCCACCCAGCCCTGCCCTCGGGCACTGGCAGCCATTCCCTGTGTCCTNTCCCTGCCCCCTCAGCTCCGTGTCACCTGCAAATAAACTCAAACCAGTGAAGGAGTGGATATTAAGTTTCATTTGCGTCTTTTAAATCCTTTATTACACAGTTTTCCCAGCTTCAGTCAATAATAACAGACAAATGAATAATTACCTCAGTGTCCAGTATCAACTAAGGCCAGATGCCTTTGTGTTATTCATGAATCAGCTGCCTTGCGATGGAAAGGTGAAATAATGACACTTTTAATTCAGTAAATGGAAATCTCAACACCCTAGCAGTGCTCACCCCTGCTGCTGATCACAGAGACCAGATGAAGAGTCCGCCAAAGTGGACAGGGAAAGGTTGAAAAGATTCCTGCAGCAGGAGATTTTGAAACCTAACTTCATTCTCTGCTGCACCTCGGTTTTTGAGAGATGGTCCATTCTTCCTCATCCTCTGTGGGCTTTTGGAATGCTTCTCCTATTTGTAAAGTCTTCAGCTCTGGCTCCATTGTCTGTAAAATCTCTGTGTTAGTACGCTGGAAGCAAAGTGCAAATGCTGAAACTTTTTCAAAGAATACTTTAGTACTTTTAAATCTACTCATGTCCTTGTCTAATACATCTTAAAGCTTTAATTAAGAACATATAGCTAATGTCAGCTTTATTATAAACACAGGAAATCAAATTCTCATCATTAGTGTTAGGCTCTAAAAAAAGATCAAAAGGAAGCAGATGTAATGAAAGTCTTTCTCAAAATCAGAAAACATTGTTTTAATCTGTTTCACTGGGCAAGACACAGGTTCTCACCACAGAAGATTAGAAAAAAGTTTGTATGAAACTACTCAGCGGGACTTTAACAGGGCTGTTTTCAGATGTAGGGTTTGCAGGACACTGAGGCAGCTCTTATTTGCCAGCTGAGTGCATCATTATTAGCATTATTAATTGCCATTATTATGCGTAATACTTAATTATGTCCAGAGGTGTCAATTCTGAGCTTCCCCATCCCAATCCATACGCTGTGTTTCTGTCTGCTTCAGTTTGATGCTTAATTATTTTTAGCAATTGTTTGTGAATGATTACTTCTTGTCTGTCTGTGGAGATGCTACACCCAGTTTTTATGTGCTAAGGTATTCCTCACCTCCAGTCTGTGTTATACCTATGGTAAAAGAATATTGCAGTAATTGTTTTGAATATTATGAGTTTCTCATTATTGTTATATTATTCTTCCCATTGCTATTATATTCTTCCCATTATATTTTCAGGATTAATTAAACTGAGCCTACAGACTTTCTCAATGATCTTCTTTTCAGGTGAAAGTCCATTCTCACCTCATCAGAAAATGAATATACATGTATGTCTGCAATATCTAAGACTGAAAGGATAATTGCTTCCACTTGCCTAACCATTGGATAAAATTATTTGCAGAGTTACAGGCAGTTCCTGTGAATGCTGAGAAGAGATTAGAGGTATGACTTTCATTTGAAAGGTATTCAGGTTGTTTATGGGGAGGTTTGTTCAAATCTATCTTGCAGAAGATTTGTCTTTTTAAAATGTCAAATTCAAGAACTTCCCCAGCCTTTGGTCAGACTGCAAGCACTTCATGGAGTCTCTAAAACTCGCAGAACAGATGAAGATGCGCATAACAGCTTTGAATTCAGTTTCCACACCTCGTTTTATTTTAAAGACATTTTGACTTTTGTTCAAACATGCTTTCTTTCAATTACTGTGTAACCATAATGAACAGCTCCTGTCTGCTCACATCTCTGTTCACTTTGTTGTTCTTTATTCTTTTTGTGCCCCTGGGTGGCTTTCCCCAAGTGTCCAGATTCATGTCAACGCTTGTGATTGAAGCATGTTGGTTGCTTTGCAGTCCAATGCTCTTTTTGGCTCGGAGTTAAATGACTGGGATTTGAAATCAATCAGACCCCTTCTCAGAAGTTGTTCAGCACTAGTTAGGTCATGTTCCTTGGGCATAATAAGGCACTGAACAAGTTAAGGTTAAATGGATTTTTAAATCAATAAATACAAACCAAGAGCCAACGTGATGTCACAATTTTTCCTTCTACCCCTTTCTTTTTAGAACAAATATTGATGAGACGAGTTTCAATAACAGCCTTTCCCATGGAGAAATTCTTCCTGATGTCCAACCTGAACTTTGCCTGGCATAGCTTGAGCCTGTTTCTTTTTTCCTGTCTCTTGTTCCCTGGATAGAGCTCAGACTCCACCCGGCTGTATCCTCTATGACTTTTTTCTTTGTTTTTCTTAACTTCAGCTTTGTTTTGTTTGGAAACAATCCTTGGCTGAAGCACAATATCAGCACAAAGTGAATTTGGTGACCATGAAATAATTAAAAGTAAAATAATGTAGGCTAAGGCATTTTACTTAGAGAAGTAAAATAATTCCCAAGATTACCACACTTAACTTTGTTTTCTTATACCCAGCGTAGACAGTTCCAACTGTGCTGATTTGCTGCCAGCAGTGTTTTTGCCATTTCAGCATCTGGAAGCCTTGCTGTTAAATAATCAATATTTATTATTAAAAATGGAGAAACATTTGCTAAACTTTCCTTGGAGATTTTCCTGACATGCCTTTGACATCCTTTCGTTAATGAAAACTCTCTGGACTGTTTTCAAAATTTTTCAATGTTTTTGCAGAAAGGAAGAGGATGGGAAAAGAGGCATTTCTAGTTCCAAACTTCTCAAAATTAACCAGATAGAATAAATAGTGCTTAGCAAGTAAAAATGTTCAATTTGGCATAAGATATTATATTACTTCTCTAAATGTTCTTCAACCTTTTTTTTGTGTGTGATCAAAGGAACTGAGGACTTCTCCAATGTCAACAGAAGTTAATGGGAAAAATCCCATTTCCTGCTTTTAGCAACTGTAGGTTTTATGAGTAATAATTTTTTGTTCCAAAATATATTGAGTGCTTCTGAGTTTTCCTCTGCCCTTTGTTGTAGGTTAAAAAACTCTTAAAACCTTTCTAGATATAACCTGATATTTCACAGGTCGGTATTAAGAGGCTTGTCATTCCTTCAAATTTCACAATCCAAGAAAAACATTCAATCTTTTCATCTTTTCCCATGAATAAAAATATTTTGTTTATTAAAAAGAAGGATCATATTGTAGACATTTCTTATCCAGGGCAGATTGGTGACTTCTTAGTGTCACACAAATACTAATCTTAGCTTTTGTAAAACCTTATTCCAGAACATGTTAACAGTGCATGCAATGTCCATTTCTTTATAAAACTGGAAAAAATATGGATTTTCTGCAATAGTCAAAGGGGACACACAGAGTATCCCAATGTTGTGTACTTCCTGTCAGACTGTTTTGTCTATCTAATTAAATATGTCATGTTTGGGGAAATTCTGAGCTTGATTTTATTTATAGGGGAAAAAAAGTATAATAGACAATGCTTTATAATGTGAAAAACCTCTTTTTATTTCAATCAAGTTTCTCTCCTTGCATGTTGTTTATAATTACGTAAATAAAAATAGTTTACATGGTTTATCTCTATACAGATACAGATTAAGGAGGTGAATTTCTAATGTATGTGAATCGACATTTAGACTGTCTTGTAGTGTTGAGGATCCTTAGGAACCCCATTCTCACCCTAAATAAAGCTAATTTAGATAATTAAAGTATAGCTAGTATAGACATGGACTAGATTGCATCTGTAGGGTTCCTGAATAAGTTCCTTATTAAACCAACCCCTTTCAGATCATGAGTTTGAAGTCATTTTTCCCTTTATTTTTTGCACCTTGCTTAGATGAAATTGTTTTGTGCTGGTATTTGCCGGAAGTGAGCAGTGGTGGGATTAAGCAATGTGAAATTCTAAAGAACCAACTGAAGATGGAACTGACTGAAGTATGAGGAATGGCTTTCTGTTCCTACTGAAGGTGGAGGGAGCCCACCAACTCATACTTCTTGTGTTTTGGCTTCTCTTTGCAGCAGGAGAGTTTTTAAGTTAAGCAATGTGGCCTTTGCTGTAAATCCTAAAGGTCAAAACGTAGGATTGTATATTTACTAGAAATCCAAACTTTACTAAGATATGAAACCTTACGAATTTTACTGACTCTCCAGTGGTCAAGATAACCTGCAAGACAGTCTTGCAGAACTATCTGGAACTGTCCCAGCTGAGGCATGAGTTTTGCCCATCTATATTGTCCTGTGGTGGCTGATGGATTTAGAAGATGAAAATCCACTATGATATTTTAGTTAGCTTTTGAAAGGAAATCAGGTATGCAGCCCAGTTGTGTGGGCAGAGTATTGTCTTAGGTTGCAATGCAAGATGTAACTTGAAGTATATATTCTTTCACTATCTGTTAAACCAGCTGGGGCAGGGTTCTTTATCTCTTCCCTGACCCACCCTCCCTCCAGGGGATCTCTGCTGCTCATGGGCCATCCAGGCTCACTGCATGGCTGAGAACATTACATCATCCCTTGGGAGATGCTCCACCCAGGGGGAGGAGCCAAGCATTCTTACCTGTATATAATCTGAGATTTTGAAAATCAGGGCAGCCTGGACCTTCAGAGGAAAACTACACCCTTGTACAGGATCATTGCTCCAACAGAACCACATCTGTCCCTGCAGGAGGGCTTGATTGGGCTGCTGCCAACACCCTGACCAACAGGGTGTCAGGTTGTATTCTGATTCTGTCAGTGGCTTTGTACTATTGCATTTAATTTAATTTTCCTATTTTATTGTAGTTCTGACTTGGAGTCTGTAAGTGGTTTGCTTTCAAACTAGTACAAGTATTTTCATAGGTTTATCATAGAATCATGAAATGGTTTGGGTTGGAAGAGGCATAAAAACCCATCCAGTCCTATCCCCCTGCCATGGGCAGGGACACCTTCCACTATCCGAGGCTGCTCCAAGTCCCATCCAACCTGGCCCTGGGCACTGCCAGGGATCCAGGGGCAGCCACAGCTGCTCTGGGCACCCTGTGCATTTTGCAGTGCCTTTGTATTCATCCATGGAGATACTTCTTTATTTTTGAAAGAGAAGAGGAAGAATTCAAATACCAACAGGTTTAGTTGGGCATGTGGTGGCCTTCACATGTGACCAATGGAAGTGAGTTTTCTTCAGAATTAAGGTTCTGATTAGAGGGGTCTGGCTGGCAAAGCAGGTCATTTAGGAGAGTGAAAAACCCCATTTTGAATTATAAAGCTTTAACAAATGCTCCTCATGGATGAGGAACACAATTACTAGAGAAGCATTTTGCAGGTTTTTTCAAACACTTCAGTATAGGAACATTTGCTGCCTCCCTTCCTAGTCACAGGTGTACAACACTGGGATTAATCATTCTCAGGCTAAATCCTGTACTCACAATCTTCTCTTTTAAAACTGTGCTTACAGAGCAATCCCAACTGAATTTGCCACAAGTAGGAAAATTTCCTCCAGGGAGCTCCTGCTAATTCAAGTGGCTCAAAATAGCTCGTTCAAAACAATTGTTTATTCACCCAGAAGAACACAGGAAGGCCCATTCCTCTGAGAGCTACGTTAACTTTTCCAGTTTTCTGAAAGTTTAAGAAGCTCAAGTTTGACCCAAATACTTGAGTTCAGAGCCAGAAGACACAGCAGCTCTCTCTATCTATAAATTTTACTGGAATATGGCTGTGCATCCACTCATCCCTTCCCAGTTTGGGGTTGCTCTGCCCAAGAGACTGATAGCCCTGAGAGATGAACCAAGATCAATTTCTGCCAAACTGGCCAAAAATAGCTTAATTTAGTTTAAGAAAGTGAGCAATGGTTGAAAAAAAAAGTGGCCAGTTTTAGTTTCTTATCAGGTTATTTGTTAACAGCTTTAATTTAGAATTAGGAGTGAAAAGAAACCCTCAGACACAGGATTTAACCTACTATGATTACTGAAATTGTGTTTCTTTTAGTGAAGAGAAGGTAGAAGTTTATGTCAGGATAGTTTTTTAATACTTTAATTAGAAACTGCTGAAACACATCCAGGCATTTTTACTGCACTTTTGTGTAATAAAAGGGCTTAGATAAAAGCAAATATTGTGGTGTGCTTTTCTCCCAGAGTTCACAAACTTTGGGACACATGGATATGTGTTCATTCAGGAGTCTGTGCTGCAGTTTGTGCTCTCTTAGGAAGTCAGGGCGTCTCCTCTCTGGGAATTCCAGTTTTTCCAGGGTTTAAGTCACCCTGACAACTGTGTCAGACCATCAATCCATCTACTGCTGCCATGTAGAGATTTTGTGTCATCCTTCATACACATCCTTTGGCTCCACTATTACACTTAGTTGTTCTATTTTATTTGATTTTGCAACCCTAAAGTATTAAAGGTGCCAAATTTCAAAACATGACTGACAGTACCAAGTGTAAACTCTTTAAAAACATTGTTTCTTGTTGAGATCTTCCTTTTGATGTTAAATCTTGTACCACCCACCAGCTTTTCTTTCTCATTTTGGCTAAGATCAACATTATTTAAAAGGCGGTGCTTTTAAAGCTTGAGAGGGAAAAAATAATTCCATTTTACCATTCTATAATTTTTTAAATTTTAAAAAAATGGTGCTTATCTTTTCTTCTGTCTTCCACACACGTCTAGTGCTAGATATAGACAGGAAAATGAGATTTCAAAGATGTTGTATCCATACTAACTCTTTGGAAAAAATGTATTTTCCATTCTAAGTGGTGGATTTGTTTAAGTTAACTTGATAAAAGCTGGAATTGGTGACAAGATGATTTAATACAACCCTTGCTAACAAGTTGCAGACATTACCAGTGTGTCAAACACTGCCAGAGGCATTCTGGCATCAGGCTGGACTGGTAACTCCAGTGCACAGAAACAGCTTTCTGGCAGCTATTTTATTCCTGAGTGCTGCTGATTAAAGGCAGCTTCAGTTACTGTTTTCTTTCCTTCCAGACATTTTCATTCACATACACTTTTATTTTTGCTCACAAATAGAAAGGTAAAGATTTTAAAATTAATAAAAATTAAAATGTAGAAGCATATGTCTTGACTGGATGTGAACTGGAATTTCAAAATTCTTTTTTCTTCTACAGTGAGGCTGCTGTGTCTCCGTTGTGATGCGCAGCTCAGGTGCACTTGGCACCTCAGGAATTTTTGGATATTTGCCCTTTGTCTTTGTCCACGTCCTGCAGGAGATCTGTCTGTGATCAAAAAGCTTAGAATGCTAAGGGAATGAATACTCTTGTCATTTCAATAGATGTAAAGTGACAGTTGCTGAGAGATATGTATGTAAATATTTTTTTTATGAATAATGTTGGACTTGAATTTTATTCTTTTGATTTTTAGGAACCTGTTGGACTAGACCACAAATGCTATGCAAAACCTTCAATTTTGATCTGAAATAAAAGTGCCATTAAATTTTAAACTGTAGTTTATCCTTTTCTATTTCTGTTCAGGCTGCTGATAATGTCCAGAGATTTGTCCTGTATGCAAAGAATATGCTATTAAAACTTATACCTATCCAGTAGTCATGAAGAATGATTTCTGAAACTGTTGCCAGCTTTAGATTAGGTTTTCAAATTATGACAGATTTCACATCAAAGGTGTGATGCTGAATTTTACTCACCAAATATGCTATTTTGATTACTTCTTTTTAATCATGTTTTTTATTGTTTTACATATCTTTTTTATAGGCAAATATGGGGGAGAGATTTGTGTAAAATGAGATGGAATTTTTTTTGTCTGCTGGAGTTTGAAACTCAAAACCCAAAGCCTTGAGATTCTGGCAGGTGAGGTTTGTTCACATTATTCTCATCCCTGGAAGGACAGGGAACGGTGAGTAGTGGATTTTGGGAATGTGTCTGTGGGCTTGTGTAGACAACTGCTGCTCACAATGCTCCAGCCCTTGCTCCTGCTGAGCTGGAGCAGTGGGAAATATAAATATTGGGTTGTTTGAAGTGTTTAACTCACCAGAGCTGCTTCCCAAAACTGAGCACAGCTGCTCCTGAGCTGTGTTTGTGCATGGTGTGTGCTGCCTGAGCACAGGTACCTGGTGCTGTTTTGGCAGCACCAGTGTAACCAGGACATCCTGAGGAGTCGCAGCAGATGCAGGGTGGGTGAATCATCAGCTGGATATTTATGCACCAAAGTGTCTCTGGGTATCCGCTTTAGTAATCTGAATTATTTCTCAAAACTGATTCAGAACTAACTCAGGAATGTACATTAGACAGGTCTGTGAAATACAACTCCGTATGAGAGAGGATACCAGGTCCTGTGGCCAGGGAGCCCTGGAGGGGCTGGGGGTGTCCAGAGCAGGGAATGGGGCTGGGAAGGGAATGGAGCCCCAGGAGGGTCTGAGGGAGCTGGGAAAGGGGCTCAGCCTGGAGAAAAGGAGGCTCAGGGGGGCCCTTGTGGCTCTGCACAACTCCCTGCCAGGAGGGGACAGCCGGGGGGGTCGGGCTCTGCTCCAGGGAACAGGGACAGGAGGAGAGGGAACGGCCCCGGGCTGGGATGGGGAGGCTCAGGGTGGACAGCAGCAGGAATTTCTGCATGGAAAGGGTGCTCAGGCCTTGGCAGGGGCTGCCCAGGGAGGTTTGGAGTGCCCACCCTGGAGGTGTCCCAGGAAGGGCAGGAGGTGGCACTGAGTGCTCTGGGCTGGGGACAAGGTGGGCATTGGGCACAGCTGGGGCTCCATGGCCTTGGGGATCCTTTCCAACCTGATTGATTCTGGGATTCTGTTACCTCGGTGGAGTGAATGCAAAAAGGAGTTAAAATCCTTGAGGAAATGTAGTCACAGAGGAAACACTGTGGTGAACATGGGGCAATGTCTTTTTTGTTCTGGCAGGCAGGCCTTTGTTCTTAACTTGTAGGGACACTGGTAATGTCTGATACCTGGCTCCAGCTGTTGCATCAGTAGTCACAGATTTAGAGATAACCCTTGATATTGTCAAAGGGCCTAATCATCTTCATTTTCCATGCTCATTACTATTTATGTCAAATTTTAACACTGCACTACACATTTGTGTCCTAAAGTTTAATATATGTGTAATCACACAGCCAAATGCAAAATATGTGTCAATTCTGTGGCATATAAAAAACCCAAAAACAAATGTAATGGGCTCTCTTCTTGTACTCTTGAATTATCCATTCAAGCATTTTAACTGGCAGACTCCTTCTAATCCCCTGACAGCACCTGGAAGGGTGCTGGTAGAACACCAAAGGGATGGTGGGAGGAGATGACATATGACACTGGGACAGGATCTGAACTCAGACAAATGAAATCTGTCAGCCAGCTTCTCAAAGCCTGCCACGGTTCTTATCACTGCTTGGTTGAGCTGGCTTGATACACAGACTTATTGTATTATTCAGCTGGTTTGATTTTCCTTTTTATGACAACCTTACCCTGGAGACCATCCATCTCTTTGCAGTGCTGGAGAATGACTCTAACTGAAGGATATTTCAATATAATTTATAATCCTATACTGTAAACAGAAGTGATGGTTTCTTCTGACCACTGTGAAGAATTCCAATAGGTACACTGGACTTTTGTTTTCTCAGAGGGTTGGAAATACTTTGGAGTTGGGAAAATTTTCACAGCTTAGGATACTAAGTTTTACAGCAGAAGAGCTATGAAATACCCTGCAAAGGACAGGAATTTTTTCCATATATGCCCGGGCAGTTAATGGTGCATGTGAACAACTACAGCTGCAACAAATTATTTGCCAAGAATTCAAATGGTAGCTATTATCAGCTTTCAGCTTAAAAACACAGCTATGATCAGACATCCTGAGAGGAACATCCCCCACACTGTGCCCAGTCACTGTTGGGCAGTTTCAGTTTTCACTCCTCCCCATGTGCAACATCCCATTTTTACCCTGAATTCCTTTAGGTCCAACCAATAGAATTAACGATCTTTCAAATAACAAATTTGATTGATCCATCCTTTTTAACTACACAGCATAAATAGCAGGTTTAGTGTTTATATAAGTTGTGGCTGCTCCTGGATCCCTGGCAGTGTCCAAGGCCAGGTTGGACAGGCCTTGGAGGCCCCTGGGATAGTGGAAAGTGTCCCTGCCCGTGGCAAGGGTTGAACAAGATGAGCTTTAAGGTCCCTTCCAAATCAAACCAATCTATGAGACTTGGATTCTGTGCAATAATTTAAAATAAATTTTAGCATGTGGAGTTTTCTTTTACCATAATTGTTCCTGTTTCGAAATATTTTTAAAATATACCATATAAATATTTTTAATGAAGCAGCTTGCACTTCAATCTTTTATTTTTCATTTTAGTAATCTAGTTACATGTGTAAAGTACAAAGAGAGCCAATGTACAAAGGCTGTAACTGAAATAGAAATGTACAATATTACTCAGTAGTAATCCTATTAAGTAATTCTATTTGCTGATGCAATACAAGGCAAGTTAAGAATGCAGTCTTTTTTGTACACATGTCAAATGGCTCTATAATAATTCAAATGCTGACAACTGGCATTGTTCTCTGACTGGCAAACAAAGCAACTATTTCGGTGTTTGATCAATTTTTTTTCTTGATTGTGACTATGTTAAATGACATACTGCATCAAACATTTACAAAAAAAAAGAGAAAAGGATTTTTTCTATTCTATATTCAAATGAACTAACAAGTGCTGGCACATTCACAGGTACCAACAGCTAATCAACAAACACTAGAAACAATTCAAATCATCCCCTTGCCAAAATTTGGGAGGTTTTGTGACCAAAGTGCTGCCTCCAGCCCTGGGGCTCAGCCCAGGGAGGAGCTGGAGCTGCTGCAGAGAGCCCAGAGGAGGCAGCAGGAGGAGCAGAGGATGGAGCAGCTCTGCTGGCAGGAAAGGCTGGCACAGCTGCCATTGCTCACCTGCACAGGAGAAGCTTTGGGCTGAGCTCAGGGCGGCCTTGCAGGGCCTGAAGGAGCTGCAGGGAAGATGGAGAGAGACAATTGCCAAGGGCTGGAGGGGCAGGACACAGGGAATGGCTGCAGTGCCCGAGGGCAGGGCTGGGTGGGAGATTGGGCAGGAATTGTTCCCTGGCAGGGTGGGCAGCCCTGGCACAGGGTGCCCAGAGCAGCTGTGGCTGCCCCTGGATCCCTGGCAGTGCCCAAGGCCAGGGTGGGCACTGGGGCTGGAGCAGCCTGGGACAGTGGGAGGTGTCCCTGCCATGGCTGGGGATGAGATGGAATGATCCTTCCAACCCAAATTATCCTCTGACTCCGTGGAAGCTGAGAGGTGTATGTATTTCCTAATGTCTGTTTGTTTGATCCTGCTTTAATTAACATAAGCACCCCCAAAACAATATATTTCCTCAAATTCCCCATTCCAAGCTCTTTGCCCATGGCCTGTTATCCAATATTAAGCACCCAGATGTCACTTAGCTCATGCTGTAGTTAAAGAAGAATTAAAAATGTTCCTAAATGTCTGGATTCTCTGATTTTAAAAAGTAAAATACTGCTGAGAGATTTCTGAGAAAAAGATGGACATGGAATGCTACAGGGTGGTATTCCAACATCACTCTCAGTAGGTTGTGAGGTGATGGCAATCAGGCTTTGAAAAGTTAACTCAATGAGGCTCCCAAACATGACAGATCTCTTGATTATTTGACATTTCTATGTATTTGGATGGCAAAGCTCAGCTGTTAGTAACTGTTGCCTGTTCATGCATTTGCCTCATCTGTGTAAATCTTCTTTACAGCTTTCCTACAAGACCTTTCATAGTTTTATCTTGGATTTTTTCTCTGAATTCAGTGTCAGCTACATGCAGACTTCAGTAAAAACTGTGTTCAGAGATAATTAATTAGTAAAGCAGAGACAAAATCAACAAGCCTGACAACTCCCTAAAGATGATTATTTAGATTCCATCTCTCTCTTACTCTGCCTTAGACTAACTTTTGAGCCAACAATAAAATACAACCAGAATTTCATCTACCTACAGTTTAAGAATTTTACTTCTTTGTTTTCCTTTGCTTTTCAAAGAGATCCCTGAAACAAAATGGAGTCATTTCAAGTTGCAAAGCAAAAATCAATTAAACTTATGAAGTTCTAAAATTGATGAAGAAAATGTGGCAAGTTTTCGTTTTGATTTGATCTGATCTGCATAGTTTTTCTTTGTTTTTATTGCCTAGTTCAGTACCTGAATCAAAAAATAAATCATTCAAAGAGCTTTAATGATACTCTTCTTCAGAAGTAAAATTAAGTTACAGTGACCCCTGAAGAGGTACTAACAACTGCACTGCCCAGGAGTGGGAGTAAGCCTCTCAAAATTGGGTATTATTAGAGAAAATGCTATGTTAAAAGGACACACCCCTGGCTACTTTGTCTGGAGAAGAATAGCTGTATAAAAATAAAAATAATTGTATTGCTTTTCAACCAGAACTTATCAAAGGGAATGTCGGTGTATTTTGTCTTTTCCGAAAAAATCCATGTATCATAAAACAGCTCTTCTGAGGAAAACTATTTGCATCTTGTCTGGGAGTGCTGGTGCATTCTTGCATGGGCACTCCATACCTGTGAATGAGCAGCAGCTTCTGTAGCCTGGAGAGCAGTATGTGTGCAGCATACAGCAAATAAATCCAATTTCATCTCAGGTTTGGGAGCCTTTTTCTGCGCTGTTTTATTGCTACTGTGGCTTTACCTGTGAAGCATACCTGAAACAGTTAAATCGTTTTATATGTATGGAAGATTATCATTTATACAGAATGTTGTAGGGAGGGCACTGAGCATGTCAGGAATATTTGAGACAAGGACAGGATTTGGCCCTGGATCCCTGGCATTGTCCAAGGCCAGGCTGGACAGGGTTTGGAGCAACCTGGGACAGTGGCAGGGGGTGGAATGGGATGAGCTTTAAGGTGCCTTTCAACCCAAACCATTCTGAAATTCTCTGATTCTTGCAGAGCTTTACTGGTTCCAGTTCTGAAGACTGGCACAAGTTATTTTGGACATGAGAGCTCCAGATAGAGTTGATTTGATAAGCAACCACAGACTTTCCTTCCTCCTTACCCTGTCATAATTTTTTCTCTGTCCTGAGAGAACACCAGTTAGTTCTGTCGTCTTTCTTTCTCATCAGATTTTAAATTTTCGAGGCAGGGATCATCCCTTTCTAGTGCTCTTCTGTGTCCTCCCTTTCCTCCCCAAAACTGAGAACACAGTTTTCACATTAAAACAAAACAAAACAAAACAAAAAACCTGTAAGAAAGAATGAAGTAGCAAATATTCCCTTTTCAAATAGAATAATTACCATGGCACAGCTATCCTTCAGCTCCCAGCAGCTGCAAATGGAACAGGGAGATGTTAGTGTTCACTTCCACTGATCTCATTATACAAACCACTAAGAGGAGCAAGGGAATACATTTGGAGAGCTTTCATGTGGTTAAAGTGACAGGGGAAATTCAGCCTTTGATATCCCCTTGTTCAGTATATCTGCCTCACTTTGTGCCTGCCCCTCAAAAGGCAAGGCTGAAAAAATATTAGAGGGTTGTTGAAAGGGATTGGAAAAATGAGAAAAGACTCTAATTAAAAGGACAAAAATATACTTGGAAAGTGTTTCTCAGTGTTTTTAAGTTCAAACCGGACCACCTATCCAAATCTCCTCATTAAAAGTCAGATTCAATTTTCATGCTGAGCGCTTGATACCAGGTTTCTAACCAGCTAGACAAATACTTAGTGCTTTGATTTCTACATTACCAAGGTGCCTAACAGGCACTGATTGATACCTGTGTTTGTGACCTGATGATCTGGATAGGGAAAAGTCAGCATCCACAATCAGTAATTTGGTAGGGAAAGCTCAGGGGTCATGAGATTTGTGCACAACTGCCTGGAATGCAAAGCACAGTCCCTGGCGCTGGAATGCCATGTCACCCAACAGAAACCCAACCACCTTTCCTTTTTCTTTTCTTTTCTTTTCTTTTCTTTTCTTTTCTTTTCTTTTCTTTTCTTTTCTTTTCTTTTCTTTTCTTTTCTTTTCTTTTCTTTTCTTTTCTTTTCTTTTCTTTTCTTTTCTTTTCTTTTCTTTTCTTTTTTCTTTTCTTTTCTTTTCTTTTCCTTTTCTTTTCTTTTTTCTTTTTTCTTTTTTCTTTTCTTTTTTCTTTTCTTTTCTTTCTCCTCTTCTCTTCTCTTATCTGCTCTTCTCTTCTCTTCTCTTCTCTTCTCTTCTCTTCTCTTCTCTCTTTTCTCTCTTTTCCTCTTCCTCTTCCTTTTCCTTTTCCTTTTCCTTTTCCTTTTCCTTTTCCTTTTCCTTTTCCTTTTCCTTTTTTCTCATTTAATTTAATTTTATTTCATTTCACTTCACTTTTATTTTTCATTTTCATTTTAACACTGTCATCTCTCTGTGCCTTGCTGACTTGCTTTTCTATTGGCAGGACCAGAATGTTACATGAGAACTGTGGAAAATCTGGCATGGAAAGCAAATTGATACTAGCCAAATTTTTCCTTGAGTAGCTGTGGCAAGGCTTCAGGAAAAAAAAAAGTATCAAATCCTGTAAAAATAAATATATGTGGAGTCCAGCTAAAGAGGTGTCAAAACACCCCAATAGCACTCAATAATTTGTTGCCTTCAGAGTAGGACACTGTATAGAGCAGAGTGTATATGAAATGTGGCCCTGTACATTTCAGGGTGCTGCAGAAATGCATTTCTTTTTGGTTTTGTTTCCTGTTTTCCTAAGAAACTTCCCTGTGCAGCATTCCCAGTCTGGGGGGATGTTCTGAAATGTGACAGGACAAGGAGAGGCGTGCGTGGCCACTGTGATGGGAACTCCGAGGCAGCAGTGTAAATAGCTGTGTGCTTCCCTTTAGAATTTAATTGGTCACTTCATTTGAATTATTCACATGGAAAAAGATGCACTGGGCAGCTTTTAATCTAATTAGGTTATTAGCTAGTGGGAGCCATATCTAAGTAGAAGGTGACGATTGTATTTCAATCAATCAGGGTACCAGTCTGGGAGGTAATGCACAAAGTTGGGTTCTTCCCATGCCTGTTAAAACAGGGTAGTCTTAAACCCAAAGGAACAAACTCGGAGGTTAAGCTACACTTAATTTAGATATACACTGCAAAATTGAGTGAAAATACTTATAGAAGGGGAAATTTGTCTCTTAATATAAGAATTAAATATATATAGAAGGAAAATACATGGACCAAATACATATAAAAATATACTTATGCACTGCCTGAAAACTACCCTTTAAATAGTGTAATTGTCAACTCTCACAGGATAAAAACAGTACCTGCCTAAAAATAATATACCTGCTCGAAAAATTTTGTAAGAACTAGAATAATGAGGCTATATTTTAGTTTTACTAAATTATTTGGTCTTGGTGCAAAGATTTATTTTACAGAATAAAAGCATTTCAGCAGGACTTAAAACTACTGTTATGTGTCAGTGATAGTAACACTGGAACTTCAGTCTGCATTACTACAATGATTAATTAAAGTCCTTGTTCAGGATGAGTGAGCATCATTATTGTTTTTAAATAGGAAGGGCAGATAACCATTAGTGATTACTCCTCAATTCCCAGTCTCACTTGTTAAGGACTAAAGAATACTAAAGTAGATTGTATAGTTTTCATGAAGCTATAAACGGAGCCAAGAATAATATTACTATGCAACACATACAAAGGTAAAGAGTGAGAGCTGGATGAGCTTAAAAATTAAAGCTACAAAAATTCTGCACTGCTCTAAGTGCAAACATTACCGTTATTTTTAGTAATAAGGTAAAAGAAATGTGGGCCATAGATTTCTTTTAAACAGTTTTTGGTAATTGCAGAGTTTTTAGACTGCATCCCTGGATGTGGCTGCTTTACTTAAACCATGTAAATAAACTACATTGCCTTAAAAAAACATGGAGAGGAATCCTGTGATCTTGGATATTTTCAGTATATAAATAAGAATACAATCCTGGCTGCCAATGAACTAGCCATTAGAATTTAAGTTGGTTAAAATAAAAATCAGTGAGAAATTCTTCAGTTGACTTGGCTGAAATCAGGAATTATAGCCGTAAGAAGACTATAGTCAGGCTTCCATGAGGAAAATAATTTTTAGGATGGATTTCTAGGAATACATGAAAACAGAACTCCAAACCTTTTGTTTAGATTCATCTTGCATGTCCAAGTGGTTGGCTTTAGTTTCCAGGTTAGAGGACAGAGAGTAGATTTCTTAGCTCAGTCAACTGTACAAGCAGGTGCAAATTGTGCTGGACTGATAGCACAGCAAGAAATGTACACACAAAAGCTTTCAATCCATGATGCCCATAATGAAGTCAGAAACTGGGAATTACTGAGCACCTATAAAATTGCAGGGACTAGAAATGACTGTTAGGGAATAGGACTGAAATCAGTCAACACAAGATTTAACATGAGAGAAATTTAAGAGCTGGGAAAATGTACATTCTTTGTTGTGAGAGGCTTCACACTTCCTTTTTTCACTGAAAGGGTGCTCAGGCCTTGGCAGGGACTGCCCAGGGAGGTTTGCAGTGCCCGGCCTGGAGGTGTCCCAGGAAGGGCTGGAGGTGGCACTGAGTGCTCTGGGCTGGGGACAAGGTGGGCATCGGGCACAGCTGGGGCTCCATGGCCTTGCAGGGCTTCTCCAGCCTGAAGGGTTCTGCACAAGTCTGTTGGGTCTTGATCCGAACCTGTGGACTCATCTGCTTTTTTAGGAATTTATTACCTTCTTTCACTGAAGAAATAAGGAATAGGTAAAAGTCTGAGCTTGATAAGAGCATCACACAGCTTAAATGTGGTCAGAAAACAGGAATTATGTCAGTTATCTGTGTTCTTCTCTGGCAACTCCTCAACAG
>WBMY01004733.1:170485-194250 GCA_013397315.1 Donacobius atricapilla | reverse complement strand
GGAGAAGGAGAAGGGGAAGGGGAAGGGGAAGGGGAAGGGGAAGGAAGAAATGTGCATCCTTGTAGTGTAACAAGAGCAGAGCTCTCCTTTCTATGCTGTCCTCTGTGGAGAGCCTCCAGACAAATCACAAAAGCACAGGAGGTCAGAGCTATTTCTAGTTCGTATAGTGTTAATTTAGAGCCATCAATAACTCAGAGAAATGCTTCCTGAATGAATCCATTTAAAACACTTTCCATGGTCTGAAAAGATGAAATCCCTATTGAGGGAAATGCATGCAGCAATAACAAAACCTCTCCAATCATCTTTTAGACAAGTATTTTGAGAAGACTTTTTGGGCACATGTTGCAAAAAACAGCAAATAATCTTTGTGGTTTACACTGAGCCATTATATTCTGTTACCTGTCTTTCAGGAAAATATGAAGTGCAGCTGAGCTGAAGGTACATCACAACAATCTCTGCGACCAAGAATTCAAATTTCAAAGGAGATGCAAGCAAACAAAAATATCATCAAAAGATATAAGTTCACAAATAAGAAGAAAATAGGCAAGTGATATAGATGTGTTCTCTGCTGAAGAACAGATTTCAGATCACATCAAAGGAAAGAAAGATGGAAGATTCTGGTGGTGGTAAAATGATTCTTCCAATAGGACATAAAAGATCATTAGGAAGTATTTAAATCAGGGCAATTAATAATTCATCCAAGAGAACATTTTTCAAAAAACCCTTAATATTCAGGATCCCACTTGGGTATTCAGAACTTATATAACTGCAAGTGAAACCATGATGTTGCCATTTTGGCATTATCCTTCCTTCAGATGGAAACTATTTGCTTCCTTCAGTAACACTGAAGAACTGGACAAAAATCCAGAAATTTATCACCACAGAAGCATGAAATCCTTCAGATATTTGGAATGATATAGGGAAGGATGTTAATTATTCAGTAGCTAAGGGGTAATCTCAGACTTCTGTTGGCTCAAAGTTTGGCAGCAAATGCAGTTGCCATCCAGTCCTTTCATTTAATCTTTATGAAAATAGAGCTGAAGTGGAAATTGATGCAGACAGCTGGATTGGGAGAAAGGTCAAGGTCTGTTTTCTGGCCAGATTTTGTGATGGTGTGTCTCACTACTGACCTGGGAAAAATAATATAATTTTGACCCTTCCTTCAAGTTTCATGGAGAGCTCAATTAATTTTATGCGTTTNGGGACTAGAAATGACTGTTAGGGAATAGGACTGAAATCAGTCAACACAAGATTTAACATGAGAGAAATTTAAGAGCTGGGAAAATGTACATTCTTTGTTGTGAGAGGCTTCACACTTCCTTTTTTCACTGAAAGGGTGCTCAGGCCTTGGCAGGGACTGCCCAGGGAGGTTTGCAGTGCCCGGCCTGGAGGTGTCCCAGGAAGGGCTGGAGGTGGCACTGAGTGCTCTGGGCTGGGGACAAGGTGGGCATCGGGCACAGCTGGGGCTCCATGGCCTTGCAGGGCTTCTCCAGCCTGAAGGGTTCTGCACAAGTCTGTTGGGTCTTGATCCGAACCTGTGGACTCATCTGCTTTTTTAGGAATTTATTACCTTCTTTCACTGAAGAAATAAGGAATAGGTAAAAGTCTGAGCTTGATAAGAGCATCACACAGCTTAAATGTGGTCAGAAAACAGGAATTATGTCAGTTATCTGTGTTCTTCTCTGGCAACTCCTCAACAGCAGAATCTCCTTGTTCTGGCTCTCAGCCTCCTTCAGTGCTCTGACTCTGCAATGTAATTAAGTGTATTAAGTGCACAGTGTCCTGCTGCATCCATCCACCTGAGTCTTGCACTGTGTTTTTCCCCTGCAAAGTCATGGTTTCTTTCTGGCACTGAAATCCTAAACAGGACAGATATGTAGTGGTGTGGTTGTGTGTAACAGCTGTGGAGGGAGTAACTCCCAATGGCCCCGTGCCAAAAGGAATCCAACAAATGGAGGGGCTTGCTTGGCTCGAAGGGGAAGGGGAAGGGGAANAGATGGAAGATTCTGGTGGTGGTAAAATGATTCTTCCAATAGGACATAAAAGATCATTAGGAAGTATTTAAATCAGGGCAATTAATAATTCATCCAAGAGAACATTTTTCAAAAAACCCTTAATATTCAGGATCCCACTTGGGTATTCAGAACTTATATAACTGCAAGTGAAACCATGATGTTGCCATTTTGGCATTATCCTTCCTTCAGATGGAAACTATTTGCTTCCTTCAGCAACACTGAAGAACTGGAAAATAGAGAATATGGACAAAAATCCAGAAATTTATCACCACAGAAGCATGAAATCCTTCAGATATTTGGAATGATATAGGGAAGGATGTTAATTATTCAGTAGCTAAGGGGTAATCTCAGACTTCTGTTGGCTCAAAGTTTGGCAGCAAATGCAGTTGCCATCCAGTCCTTTCATTTAATCTTTATGAAAATAGAGCTGAAGTGGAAATTGATGCAGACAGCTGGATTGGGAGAAAGGTCAAGGTCTGTTTTCTGGCCAGATTTTGTGATGGTGTGTCTCACTACTGACCTGGGAAAAATAATATAATTTTGACCCTTCCTTCAAGTTTCATGGAGAGCTCAATTAATTTTATGCGTTTTATTTCTGGTCTATGGGGTCACCTCAGAAGGGGGAGGTTTTATATGCGTTTCTGTGTGATGGTACTCAAAAATCAACCCTTAAAGGCTTACAAGTTATCTCTTTTCCTGATTTTACTCCTAATTTGGAAGGTCCACATTTAGATACTACAACTGTCCTCTCAGGACTTCAGAGAATCACGGAATCCCAGAATGATTTGGGTTGAAAAGGACCTTAAAACCCACCCAGTGCCACCCCAGCCATGGGCAGGGACACCTCCCACTGTCCCAGGCTGCTCCCAGCCCCAGTGCCCAACCTGGCCTTGGGCACTGCCAGGGATCCAGGGGCAGCCACAGCTGCTCTGGGCACCCTGTGCCAGGGCTGCCCACCCTGCCAGGGAACAATTCCTGCCCAATCTCCCACCCAGCCCTGCCCTCGGGCACTGGCAGCCATTCCCTGTGTCCTGTCTTTGCAAGGAAATGTTCCTAAGTCTTTACTATACATCTATGAATCTTTGTGGAAATTTATGGTGTATTTTTGGCTTTTTATTAGAAAAATTTGGCCATTATATGTAAATTAGTTATTCAGTGTCCAGTGAAGTCCTTGAAGTCAGTGGAGATAGTAATCCATAGAATCAGCTTTTGTTTTGGGGGGTTTTTTCCCACAGGTGTTTTGGAATAGATTAGTCAAGTCTGCTCTCTGTTCTAATACAGTTGTTCTTTCCAAGGTGAATTTTCATTGCCACCAGAGTAGAGACTAATAAGATGTGGATAAATTTTGCCTTCTCTGCCCCTTGCCCTGATATGTTGGATTCTCGGTTTGTTTGGCTTTTCTATTCAGCATCATGTGTGTCTGAACAAAATCATCTTTGATACCAAAAAATGAGTCATTCCACAGCAGAAAAAGCATCTTGATCCAAACAAATCTGTTCACTCATTTGAGTAGACATTAGAATATTGCCTCACACTCTCAGTTTTCAGCACAAGGTGAACACAGCCTGTCACTCAAGGCCTTGCATCATTTGTCTCCAGCAGCACTGAAAAGAGATTTCCCATTAGACTCCAGGATGCTGCCTGGCACATACAAATCCTTTTCTTTTTTTTCAGTTTAAACAAAAACCCTTTCCATTTCATTATTGGAAGATTAGGACATTCAGATTTTTTTTTTTTGGTGGATTTCTTTTGCCTTAAAACAAGCTCATATTTTGTTGGCATATCAATCAATTATGTAAGAAAATAAAGGTTAAAATTATCAAGTGTGTATAAAAACTGAAAATATGAAAGCTGAAAAATGTAAATTCAAAGCCAATTAAGCTCAGTGACATCAGTTGACTCTAAGTTACGTCTTTTATCCATAACATATATATAACCTGCATCATACATATATACTATATATATCTCCAGTGATCTTCATCACTCCTCTCAGTTTTCCTGCTCCTAAATAAGAAGAATTTAGTTCTTTTATAAAAAAAATCATAAGCCTCTCCAGAAATAAGCAAGTGGTTAGTGTTTCATCGTCTGTTTCAAAGTGAAATACTGTATGAAAAAAACAACCCTTTCAATTTAAGTATTTCTTAATTTCTTCCTTGAAACAGCATTTTTCAGTGTTTTTGTGCAGGTTTTTTTACATTAAATAGTTTATTTTGTGGTAAGAGATGTATTGCAGGTTATCACAAGGCAGGGATGGTTTTCCCCTCACCATTTTCTCTCTCCTTTTCCATCCTCAAGTTCTGTTAAAAATCCACCGGGCCACTCCTCATTTTTGATGGTTTGGATGCTGAACTGAAACATCCATTATTTTCCCACCTGTAGCAATGCTCACTCTGGAAAGCTAAGTTCGAGCTGCAGAAAAATAGGTTCATTAAATGCTATTTGCACAATAATGCACCATGAAGAACTTATTATTTTATATTTAAATTACTGTAAATGAGAGAAGAGACAGGATTAAAATATTCAGAGCAGCTGCCTGAGCTGGTTGCAGCTCTGCACTGAGGATGACAAGATGAGGTGTTTGAGCTGCGCTGTGGTGCTTTGGAGCTGGCAGGAAGGTCTGTGTGATGCCAGTACCATCTTCAGGCAAGTCAGGGCATAACAGAGGAATTTCTCAAAACTAAAGGCCAAAGCACGAATCAGTCTGAAAGTCAGTCATGTTCAGGTGTTACCCTTTGTTAAAATGAAAAATATTGTATTTTGCCTACTCTTGGACCTACTCTTGCACAGCAGTAACAGTTTTTTAAACACGTGCAGAGTTGGGTAACCTTAATTTAAAAAAAAAAATCTTTTTTTTCAAGTACAGACTCAATGGAGACAGACTGAGGGGACAGAGCCGAACATTCCTCATCAGTACTCATATGTTAATTTAAAAAATAATAAAATTTAACATTTACCTTGTTAAGCACTGAAATCCCTTGCTGCAGGATGTACAGCAGCTAATTTTTTGGATTTTGATCTCACTCTGAAATGTGGAAAAGAAATCCATCAAGAGCTGTGAAAATAAAACCACACTTGGCTGAGGAAACCCCCTCAATGTTAATTGTTGGGAGAGAACTTCTCAACTACTTATTCTTTTTTTATTATACTCTTTCCTAAACAACCAGTTGGAACTAGGATAGTTGAGAAATTAAAATAAATGGGGTTTTGACCTGGGCCAGCACCATGTGGGACTGTTGCTGATAACCAGATTTTTGGAAAGCATTTGGGTAAAATGGTGATTTATGCATCTTTAGAAGGATAATTGGACAATACACTATATATTCCACTATATTGGAAAACTGTACTACACAATTCTCCTGAGGACACACTAGATTTAATCCTGTCAATTCAAATACCTTGGGTCAATTGCAGAATCAATTCTGTTTTCATACTCCCTGGGAGGAAAGCCTTTTTCTACTTAAGTCTTTTGTAATTTCTTAATACTCTGTTGTCCCTTGTCTTAGCAATTTTTTCAAGTTTCAGTAAAATCACTGTTTAAATGCTGCTTCTAGAAATAGTCTGACCTTGCCAATCACTTTTTTTTTTTTTGCTGATGGATAAAGTTGGAACACTAATCAGAAACCTTCCAATTTCTACTTATGACTTGTCTTTGAAATGGTCTAGAGGAGGGTTGCTTCAAATTTTTGTCTTCCAACCCTTAAATTGAATATTTACTATCAATGTGCTGTGTGCTTTAGGATATTTACTACTCTGCATGGAATAGAGTATTTTTAAAATATCTTTTTTTTTAATATTAACAGTAAGAAATATTGTACATAAAACATATTCAATCTTAAATGACTAAGGCTTTATTCTAATTAAGAATTATGGGTATAATGGCTGTTATTGCTGTATAAAACTGCACTGTGATTCCCAGGAGATTTAGGGAAGCATTTCAACAGTTGAACCTTGAAGTTTTATTTTCTGTTTCAGAAAGGGAAAACTCATTTGAGGCTTTCAGGCTTCAGTGATTTTGAAATTAAGCTGCTATAGAGAACTATCACAGCACTTCTTATCCATGTGGAAGCTCAGGCCAGATGATCCAAGCTGGAATTGAGGTCTCATTTCTCAGTTGCTGGTGTGTGGATTAATATGTCAGAGAGAAACTGTAGCGTCAATATGAAATGCCTTTGTAAAAGCATTTGCCAGCCCTTCACACTGTCCACTGCAGAGCAGCTCCTGCAATCCCGATTCATTTCTCCTGCACACCTGAGAACTCCTGGGCTCTGAAGCAACTCCTTGCAAGCAGACTTGGAGCTTCTCAAAAGTCTGAAGGCGCCAGACCTCTGCTGAGGGAAGGTTCTGCTTCTTTCTGGTCCCTGAACTTTGTGTTTGGGCCCTGGTGAGGAAGAGGAGGAATTTGTTGTCGATGTGATCCTTTCCCCATCAGTGCCTTTGGCGGCCTGCTAACCTGCTGTTCCCTGCCAGCACTGCTTCTCCTGCAACAGGAATTGGATGCAAATTTGCCAGATCTCACCCAGCTTGTTGTGGATAGTCCCCAGTTTAGGCCTGTGCCTAAATAATGCAAATTACAGAGGGCAGCTGGCAAGGAAGCCGACAGCTACTGCCACATCTTCAACTGGCTTAGAGGAGGATGAGGATGGGGAAAGGTCTGGAGGGGAGGTTGAATGAGGAATGGCTGAGCACTTTTCATCTCCTCAGCTGGAGAAGAGGAGACTGAGGGGAGAGCTCAGCAGGGGCTGCAGCTTCCTTGTGAGGGAAAGAGAAGGGGCAGCTCTGATCTCTGCTCTGTGTGACCAGGGACAGCACCCAGGGAAGGGCTGGAGCTGGCCCAGGGCAGGCTCAGGCGGGAGATCAGGGACAGGTTCTGCTTTCCCCAGAGGGTACTGGCACTGCCCAGGCTCCCCAGGGAATGAATGGGCACGGCCCCGAGGCTGCCAGAGCTCCAGGAGCCTTTGGGCAGCGCTGCCAGGGGTGCCCAGGGGGGATTGTTGGGGGTCTGGGCAGGGACAGGGGTCAGACTCAATAATCCTGGTGAGTCCTTCTAGGTTATTCTTATATCCAACTCGTGTTATTCTGTGATTCTGTAAATTGCTGCAGGAAGATACTGAAAACAAGGTCTGTGTAGTTTCATTGGGTCTAAGCTGGACTTAGAGATTTTTCATCCACATACACTCACTCTAACTTAAAATTCACTTCGAACTCAGAATGAATCTGGCTAACCTGTCCAGGACACCAGCTTTTGATATCATGTGCTTGATTCTGCTCAGTGCTAATGAGTGTGTCTTGTCCTCCTTTCTGGATAAAGGCAGATGTGGAGCAGTTTGGGGCCAGGCTCCCTCGGTATTTGCCCAGGCACTGCCCTCTGTGGATTGTGCCACACTCTGCTGGAAGAGAAGGAAAGGCAGGAGCAGCTAGCAGCTGGAAAAAGTGGCAGCAGAGCAGACATTTAAGGATCAGCCAGCACTGACTAACACTAAGGCATCAGCTCAGGCTGTGGTTTTGTTATTAAGTTGTTGCACCAAGATTAAATTATTTTGAGGATCAGGACATCTGAGACTCTGCCATAGGAGTCCTGGGGCTGAGCTGGTGAGGAAACCTGGTGTGGGTGTGGGGGGAGCAGCTGTGGAGGGGCCTTGGTCCCAGCTCAGTGCTGCCAGCAGCACCTTCAGAGTGGGTCCTGCTTGGCTGGAATGAGAAGTTTCCTTAAGCCAGCCCGTGGGTGCATGGCAGCTTCTTGCCCAAATCTGGGTGTCTCATGCCTTTGTGAGAGCAAACACCCCTGCCATTAGCAGAAAGTTCCCCATCTGGGTTTTTAGGACCATCACTTTCAAACTCTTCAGATATTTATCTGTAGAGCAGCGTGACAGAAAATAATAGAGAAATATGTCACAATTTGCCACTGCTTGGAGAAGGGATCAATGAATTTAAGATTTACAATGAGTACATTGGAAAAAATATAGCACACAGTAATTTCCAGCACTATTTTTTCAGAGCAGGGAGGAGGAGGAGAAAAAGGCCACTTTAACACTTATATATAATGAATTACTAGAAAATAAGCTAAGTAAATGTCTCTCAAAGTTAACTAAGAAAGCCAAAGGGAAGTGGAGGGGAGAGTTTGAGTGGAGAACAGTCTCTTTCCAGCTTTTCACAGTGGTGTTTAAGATGAGAGAAATCTGACAGCAATGGGTGAGTATTTCCATCTGGTCAAAAGTAAATGCTTTCACATTGAGAACACTTCACTTAAGGCACTCAAAGGTGAATTGCAACAGCTGCAAATAAGGCCTTTGGAACAAAAATATGAAGCAAGATTGACACCCAAGCCTATGATGTTACTCACCATTTAAGGTGATTCACAGTCCTAGAGTGCTGATATTTTCCTGATTTTAGATGATACCAGAGCTAAGCTAAAACAATGATGCCCTGAAGCCAAAACTAATTTGTTTCCTTTTCTGTTTTGATTGCATTTCCCTTCTTCTGCAGAGAGAAGAGCTAATGGATGAAGTTGCAGGTTTATTTTAATACAGATCATTAACTGGGAAAATATTCAGGATGACTGAATTCTATTCATAGTCCAAATCCAGTTCCTCAGCCACACTGAGCAGTGCAATTACATGGCATTCAGGGCAATTTTTCCTAGAAAGAGAAGTGCTTGAATAAAGTAGAACTGCAGAGTTCTGTGATCTGAACCTGTGTAAGTATTAGAAAGTGTAAGAAAATGCTGTCCTTTGCTCTGGGTCAGTAAAAATGGGTGTCTGGTTGCTGGCTGTACTTCAGAGCTTGTGGGAAGTCTGGGCCTATACAGCACTGGCTGTCAGAATTTATTTGCCAGCAACATTTCCTATTGCCCTGGATCACTGAGACAGCAGAGGACACATCACGACTCTGAGTGGTATTCTGGTTTAAACAGGGCTATAAACATGTCCCAGTACTACAGATTAACAAAAACATTGTCTTTGGTCTAAAAAAGAACCTTAATTGGGCTGTGAAGCCTTCTTAGATGGAAACTAGCACAAAGAATTAAGATATAGAGTGTTTCAAACCAGGAGTTTTTCTTTGCCAGTGTGTATTTAAAGTTTTCCAAAGCATCTTTATTCTGGGGGATGTTTATTTTTTCAACAGGGTGTGTTTCTTCCCTACGGGAACAGGCTGTGACTTCATTGCTGGTGTCCCAACCTGCCAGCAGTGTGACAGGCTGTCTCTGGGTCTCCTGGACTTGTTCTGAACAGGCAGAAACCATTGGTACTCTGGAAAGAGTCAGGTGCCCAGTTGAGTTAATTATCAGATCTGCTTTTAGCATAAACCCTGGTTTGAAGGATAACAGCTGGAGTCTAAATTAGAAGATCTGATGCTGAATAGCTTTTTGTATGGGAGGTTTGCCTCACAGATGATATAAACTCTGCTGCAAAGCTCTTTGAAGTCACAAGAGTTTTCTGTTGATGTCAAGAATCTTTGGTCCAAGCCTTTAGAGTCAAGCACACTTGCACTCATTTGTGTAAAGACACAATAAATCTGTGTTAATGGGCAAGTACAAGAACAGATTGTGTGATAACTGTGTGGTTTTTCTATTAATATATTCACCCATGACTTTACATGTTGTTTCATTAATCTAAATCTTCCTCAACACCGCTTCTAATCTAGTCAGCAGGAGCTGCAATAATGTCTAAGCACAGAGGAAAAGCAGTCAAGTATTCTGCTGTTTTATTAAATTCCTATTGCAGTCCTTGATCATGAAGGTATCTTAGTGAAAACCAGTCCTAATTCAGATAAATATTTTGTGGAAATATTATGAAGGCTCTGATTAATCTAGCAATGGAATGTTTGTTTAATCAAGGTATTACAGAAATACTTTTACAAAGCCTGATAAATTACACTGAAATCTAAGGTGGTAGCAGCTATAAATGATAGCTACCTAAATATTCAAGTCCTTGCATAAGAGATGTGTGTACAGAAAATAAGTAGAGTTGTTTCCTTTTTAAAGCCACTAAAACTGTTATTTAATGCAAATGAATTATACAAAGTTCCCAAATGTGAACCTAAATTATTTTATGAATAAACATTTTTAATCATGAGAAAAAACTGTCTAGACTAAAATTCATTGTGATGAATATTGTGATGATAAAGAGAACAGAAGTGATGACTCTTGCTATAAATGCTCACTAAATATGCACAGAATTATTTCCTGTTATATGTGTGAATGCCTTTGAAGAAATGCTGAAATTCAAAGTTTTAGTATCGTGTGCCAAAGCAGGGATTCTTTTCAGTCTTTTAAAATGCAGACTTGCAGTAGAGCGTTAATTCATTATGTGAAATTCTCGAGGTTTCAGATACAAACTCTCTGCTTTCCTTACAGCCTGTAAAATACAGCTGTGAGGTCATTGTGGTCTTGCCCTGCTTCTTCTACTGACCCTGAGCTGCTGCACTTCTGCAAAACAACTGAAATAGATAGTACAAGTAAAGACTTGTCAGAGGAGTACAGGAAAATAACTTTGTTAAGTAACTCAGGATAAATCACACAACTTGGCCGGGCTGCCTTTGTAACAAGAGGTGAATATTCCTGATTTTATCCACCAAGATCCTTCTTGTTCTTGCATAAAATTTGGAGCTGCTGCAGAGAGCCCAGAGGAGGCAGCAGGAGGAGCAGAGGATGGAGCAGCTCTGCTGGCAGGAAAGGCTGGCACAGCTGCCATTGGTCAGCCTGGAGAGGAGAAGCTTTGGGGTGAGAGTTTGGTTTCCTCCCAGCAATGCATGATAAGTGATTTCCTTGTATTTTTTTTTGACCCACAAGTTTTCCCAATGTAGTTCTTCCTATTTCCTCCCTCATCACACTTGTAGGGGTGGAGCAAGCTGCTAAAATGCCCAAAGTTCCCTCTCTATTAATTATTTTCTGGTACCAAACCTTTCTTTGCCTTTTTGCTATTTTAACTAATTTATAAGTTGAATTTAAACACATTACTCTGATAAAAAAAATTGAAAACTCGTGGAAAAAGGTGTTATTTTGTTGTCAAAACCTTCCTTGTGACACTGGAAATTGAGGCTCCTCTTATTTATGTATTCCGTCAACCTGGTGAGAAGGATCATAGGAACTTCTCATTGCCATTAAGGCATAAAGAGTGGAACTCTGCCTTAATTCTCAGAAGTTAATTCAGTCTGTGCTACAATTCTCTTTATTCCACAGAAGAGGAGGAATTGTTCTCCTCCTCCAGCCTAGAGGAGCCTCTGTTTCAGGTCTGCAGGCAGTACTGCTGTGTAAAATTTTTCCATAAGAAGTAGAACAAATCGGTGAAGCAGGAAGAGGCCAAAGCAACTGAAAGCCCAGGGGTTGGTTTTTTTCCCTTCCAGTTTATCCTTTGCGGATGGCAATTGTGAACATTGCAGGAATGTGTAAATACCTGACAGGGGTAGGAAGGAAGATGGAGCCACGCCCTTCTCAGTGGTATGGGATGAAAGGAGAGGAGGCAATCTCAGGAATCTCAAATGCAGGAAATTCTATTTAAACATTAAAAAAAAAAAAAAAAAACTTCTCACTGTGAGGACAGCCAAACCTGGAACAGGTTGTCCAAAGGCATCTTGGGTTCTCCATCCTTGGAGATGCCAAAAACCTGGCTTAAAGGCTGCTGTGAGCGACCTGCTCTGCCTGACCCTGGGCTGGGCTGGAGGGTGGATTAGAAAATCTCCAGAGGTCCCTCGCAGCCTTATCCAGAGTGTGATCCTGTGGTGACCCCTCCAACAGGACCCCACCCGTGAACAGCAGCACCGAAATAAAAGAAATAAATATAGCACCTGCAATTAACACAGGGCAATGTCCCTAATGTCCATAAAAGCCATCTGTAACTGCCTGAAATGATGGCTTGTGAAAATAAATTGCACTCCACTCACCCAGCTGCAGACAATTTCAGTAAAAACATTGCTGAGCTGATATGTGGGTTGATGGTGTTTCCACTGGCCATGGTTTGCAAACCTCCTATTATTTTCTCAACAGAGGCTGCATAGTGTTTCACCTTTAGCAAAGCTATTGCAAAGATTTATGGAAGCATAATATGAAAATAAGACTAATGGATTAGCTGGAAACAGCATTAATGTTCCTGTTACTCACAGCATAAATCAGAGGTCAAATGGTTATTCACCTTAGCATGGCTCAGGCTCCCTTAAGCCCTCATGCAACTTCTGTTTTCAGAAATCAGCCAACGTACAAATTCCCGTGGCCTGAACATGAGAATATTATCAAAAATAACACCTTTCAGAAAGAGTGAACAGAGGAAAGCAAATATACTGAAGAGAATACCTCACGTCTTCCCGTGGGTTTGATCATCTGGAGGTAAATGCTTTTCTTGTACCCAACAGGGTTTTGTCAAAAACACTTTTTGTTGTGAGGCAGTGGAGCAGCAAGAGTCTCTATAAAACAGCTACTAAGAGTGCTTTACATTCCTGGGAAGCAAATAAAATAGAGAACAGAGCTGATAGGAGTATCAGGGTAGTAGAAATGGGATTAAGCACTCCAAATCCCAATTAGGTGAATCACAAGAAATTCCTAAAGCAGAATTTATTCCAGGTCTGCTGTACTTTAAACTGTTGTAATTGTGCTGGTCTTGTGCTTTGTAGAATGACAAGAATTAAAATGCTTTGAGAATTTATTTTATAGAGATTAAAGACTGCCTCCAGTTTTATGTCGCTTTTGACAATTTTGAGGGGGTTTTGCTTTGTGAGTGCACTAAGGGAAGACTGGTTCCAGACTTACAGAAATCCAGCCACCTCTAAGGTGAAATGCAGCCATTAGAGCAGTGATTAGCAACCACAAAATTATTGTTGACAGGGATTTTAAGAGTATCATTAAAAAAATGGTAAGTGTGACATATTAGTTACCTCAATTGCAATGAGAACCAAGCAATCACAGAAGGCAAGAAACTCACTGAGCAGGCTTCAGTTTTCAGATTTGCTGTGAGAAAAATGCCTTTATAAAGAATCTTTGAGACACTCAGGGGAAGAAGAGGCAACCTAAGGCTCTGTGTGCTGTAATTTTACCTGTGTGCCTTTCCATGAAGAATGTTGTGCCTTTAATGCCTGCAGAGAGCACTCCTCCCAACTCCAGGTCAGGAATTCCCTCTCTTGACAACAGCTGGTCAAGCAACTCTTCATGGTCCTTTGATTTAAACTGGGCTATTACTTTGCTTTGTGGAAAAGAAGCAGCTCAGTGACTAAATATTGGTTGCTTCTATTTCTGGAAATTTCCTTGAAGATCTCAGCTTAATGTTTTGGGTGCTTCCAAGTCACTTTGTTCATTAGACATAAAGACCCCACACACACTTCCAAGGCTGACCTAACTTTAGGAGTTCTTTGTTCTAATAACAGGACCAGTACTTGGCCCAAGTGAACCTCATTTATTATTCTTTTGACTGTCACATATACATTTCCAAATGCTCTTGCCATTTCTGCAGCTGTGGGTTATCCAAAAGGTCCTTTTTTAAAATGACTTGAAAAGATTAAAAATTTAAGTCTGCAAATGGACTATGGGATCCATGCAAGTTGGCATGGGTCTTTAATTTTACACGTTGAAAGTTTTAATTCTGTATTTTTCAAGAATCATTTTAAATTTGACCTGAAATTAAAATAATCTCCCCCCAGAAAAGGTTACATTCCTTCATCTTGCACTATAGAATCACATACTGGTTTGGGCTGGAAGGGACCTTAAAATCATCACATTTCACCCCCTGCCGTGGGCAGGGACACTTTCCACTAGACCAGGCTGCTCCAAGCCCCATCCAACCTGGCCTTGAAACAAACAGATAAAGTTTATGCAGAAAACATCAAAACTTATGTGGAAAGAAACTTTTCAAATATTGATTAGGCACCAGCCTCAACAAGGAAGTAAAGTCCTTCTCTATCCAGCTTTCAACACATTTCTCCATGTCTTCAAACACACAGGAAATATAAAGTGTTTTTGACTAAGTCTGCTCTCGAACGAGACCTTAAATGAGGAAAATTCCTGGTATTTTGGAACCAGAAGGGACTGTACCAGAAGTGCCACTCAATGGAGGGAAAAATGTGAAGGGCTGATGTTTTGTAATCTGTCTAGACCAGGTTTTGATAACAGCCAGTATCAGGTGCTCTTCAAATGTTGCTAAGCGTCCTCAGCAGCATGCCTTGACCTCAGGGAGCATTTCTCTTTAACTTCAAAGGCTGATACATGCATCTTCCACTGGCTGCATGACATAGAATTTGGCATATTAAAAAAAAAAAATTTCTATAATGCTGTACAGTGAACATAGAGTAGATTTATGTTTCTATGTGTTTACCCTACTGCACTCTTGGGATCAGTTCTTCTCTTTTCCTCGAGCTGCTCCATTTGCAGCCAGGCCAGGCTGCGGGACACCAACAGGTCCTAGTCCAGGCTGCCCTGTTTGCAGCTTTGCCTGGGAATATGAAGTCAAGAAGTGGCAAGAAGATGGATGTTTGGCTGAAGTGGCAGGTTCCATTTCCTGGAGAAAGCTGCTGACTGCAGGGTCACAAATAGAGCTGCTTCTCTGCCCTTGCAGGTGCTGTGATGGTGGCAGCTGCTTTAGCAGGTCCTTGAAGAGGTGTAGGAGTGAGTGGATTTACTGGAGAATTCAACTTGCTTGTAAGTGTTAGGACACATCAACACTCACTGTGATTTATGCTGATATCCACATCTAGATTCTGAGAAATTTCATTGCACAGATTTCCAAGCAGAAGAAATGTGCACATTAATAAAACCCCATGATTAGTGTGTATTTTCAAACCTGGAAACTTATAACAATATGTGGGCAGAATGATGTCTTAGAAGGAAAACATTCTTCTGTGGCAAGTGTTCTTATGTCTGTGCAAGGTTTTTGCGGGTGAAAAAGGTGTTCAGAGTCCAGAACACAACGTGCAGCTCTTGTTTGGAGTGGTTAAACCATCCTGTAAATATGTTATATTTTGAGTTGTGCACAGCCTTGTAGCAACACATCTTTTTCTCAGATGGATGTCATGTAGGTGGAATGGAATGGAATGGAATGGAATGGAATAGAATAGAATAGAATAGAATAGAATAGAATAGAATAGAATAGAAACATTTGGGCTGGAAGAGACCTTAAAACCCATCCAGTCCCCCCCAGCCATGGCAGGGACACCTCCCACTGCCCCAGGCTGCTCCCAGCCCCAGTGCCCAACCTGGCCTTGGGCACTGCCAGGGATCCAGGGGCAGCCACAGCTGCTCTGGGCACCCTGTGCCAGGGCCTCAGCGCCCTCCCAAGGAACGAGTTCTTCCCAATAGCTGATCTAAACCTGCTTTCTGTCAGTTTGAAGGCATTCCCCCTTCTCCTGGCACTCCAGGCCCTTGGAAACTGATTTGCCAAATTTCTGTTCTTTGTATTGTAGCTAAAACCATCAGAGTCCAAAAGAAAAAAAAAAAAAAAAGGAGTTATCAAGATGGTCTTGATAATATTAAAGTGAAAAGTACCAATCAGATACTTTTCTTATTAAAATTCTTAGATTTAGCCACTTATATAGCTCCATGTTCTTCCATTCTGTGCAGGTAAAAAATTTCAGCACCAGATGGATTAATTTTTAAATTATTTTGAGTTGATACAAAGTCTCTATTGTTCTTATATTTCTATGAATATTATTATTATTCTGATAATAATGTTTTCATTCTGGGAATATCACTTAGTGATGAATCCTATGCCATTTAAATAATCATGAGTCTTTTGAGAAAATAATTACAATATAATAATGATTTCTACAGAGAACCACTTAAATTTTGATCAGAGGTTATCAGGGTCAAACATAATATATTGCCTATCAGCATTTTCCTGATATGACCAATCTGTAGGGATTTCTTGCTCCATTTTCTAGTTTTCTTTTTTTTTTTTGAAATACTTTCATTTAAGATTGGGAAAATTTCTGAAGGACTGCTTTTTCTTGTCAAACTGTGACTGATGTATGAGGGGGTTTTTTTTGCTTGTTAGAAAAGTATTCTATTTTCACCTGAAATTTGATGAGGCTTTTACCAATGGCTTTAGAGGTATCCAATTTCTATTGCCAGTGATTTTTTTTCATGCTTAAATATTTACCTTTCTGAAATTCAGGCACCAGTGAAATTTCTACAAGTGAAACAATTTATCTCTTCTTTGGTCAACAAATGCAAAACAGACACTCCAGGAAGTGTGACTTCAATGCATAACATTGATCTTATAGTCATTTCTATACTCAGAAACTTCCATCCATGTGAATCTGATTTAAGGCTTTCATTCCCCACAAAGTCAGGAGAACTCAAGGCCATATGTTCAAAGCTAAGCAGTCTGTTATTTGCTCCTCGATGAAGGACAAATGTGCATATTTAACTGTTTTCAGATGTTAATTTTTTCCTACCCTATTTTTAGGGGAAGCAGATACATCATAATCTTTCTTCTGTTTGCTAAAGGCAGAGCAAAATTTTAGCATAAGGATCTTTTCTCATGACTATGAAGGTCAAGGTAGTCTGAGAAATTTCCTTTCTCATTATGAAACCAGTCAGAGCTGGGAAACCTTTTTGTCCAAGTTGTGTATCACAGAATCTCAGAACTGGCAAAGTTGGAGAAACCCTGCAAGGCCATGGAGCCCCAGCTGTGCCCGATGCCCACCTTGTCCCCAGCCCAGAGCACTCAGTGCCACCTCCAGCCCTTCCTGGGACACCTCCAGGGATGGGCACTGCAAACCTCCCTGGGCAGCCCGTTCTAGTGCTTGACCACCCTTCCCATGAAGAATTTTCCCTAATATCCAATTCTAAACTTCTCCTGGCCCAGCCTGAGGCCGTTCCCTCTCCTCCTGTCCCTGTTCCCTGGAGCAGAGCCCGACCCCCCGGCTGTCCCCTCCTGGCAGGGAGTTGTGCAGAGCCACAAGGGCCCCCCTGAGCCTCCTTTTCTCCAGGCTGAGCCCCTTTCCCAGCTCCCTCAGCCCCTCCTGGGGCTCCATTCCCTTCCCCAGCTCTGTTCCCTGCCCTGGACACGCTCCAGCCCCTCCATGTCTGTAGCAATGTATTTGAACAGCTCAGGCCATAATGTGCACCAGCCTAACCATCTTTAGTTATATTATCAGAACTCTCAGGAATTCGTCACGGTTACTGAGACATGAACAGTACTAAATTAAGAAAGAGGAGCCTGAGAAAGAGAATACCAAGAATGCAAGTCCTGGACAAAGGAGGCCTGACATGATGATGGCCTGTGACCCATCGTGTCCTGAAGGATTCACGCTGAACGCTTGGACAGCATAGGGCCACCAATCAAACAATGCCTGACCACGTGAGCAGTTAACTTAGAATGTATAAAAACAGCTTAATGTAAGCAAGAAAGGCCTCTGCTCAATCATATTGGTTGGTAGTCCAGAGGTGCTGAACTCCCACACGTGTCCCTCTTTGCGAGGGCCCCGAGCTGGGCGCAGCCCCTGGGGTCCCTCGGCAGGGGACAGCCCCTGCCCCGGCCCTGCTGCCACCCTGATTTTAGTGTCACCGAGCCCCCTGCCCCGCCGGGCACAGCCTGGCTCCAGCACTGCCCGGAGAGGGCAGACAAGGACAATATCAGCACTCTGATATATCCGATGCGCCAAATATCGGCGCAGTCGCCGAGCCAGTGAAGCAGGGAAACAGGAGTGCTGGTTCAGAGAAACCCTAATGGTAGAAAAAGAAATATTTCTTTTAGTCACTGAGGCAGTCAGTACACTTAGGGGTTGTGTGGAAAGCCTTACAATGCTTCCTTATGCAATTAGCATTGGCCTGCTTTATGTCTTAATTAGCAGCATAGTCTGGGTAGAAAATCAGTGTAGGACCTAACAGCGTCTTGTTTCTTGTGCTGTTGGTACACAATGATATACCAAATTATATGATGTGCTAATAACACTAAATTTGTGTCAAATGTGCAGCTTTGGTTCACCTCAATAGAGAATTTTTTCAATATTCATTTCTTTTTGGTCCTGAAAAGTTTCATGAGAGCAACAACCAAATAAGAATATAGATAGGAAATATTATGTAAAATCTTGGGTTTTGAATGAAATCCCAAACCAGCACCTGCCTTGTGAAGAAATGATGTATTTAAATAAATGTGAACACGGGAATCAGGGAGTTAAAAGTTCATATTTATTGATTAAAAAAAAAAAAAAAAGGTTCCCTGAAAGAGAAAATAAATTTTCACTTACTTTAAAGGGAAATTACCAAAAGGGGTTGCAATCTTTGAAGTCCCTTCCAACCCAAACCATTCTGTGATTCTATAAAATCTCCTGGTTTGGTTCTGGAAATCAAAATTATTTCTGCCCTTTGGCTACACACAAGTCTGAATTATCTGGTAACTGATTCATATTTTGTGTCCATGGATTCATTAAAGCAGCTTCTCACATTCAGACTGTTCAGATGTATATTTTATAGTTTAGCAGACCTCTCTTGGCTGAAATTATCTTTTTAAGTTTATCATATGCTTACCCTAATGACTCTGCCTTGATCATACGAATTTCTGTGTGGCTGAATTTCTCTTGGCACGCAATCTGTATTCTTGAAGAGATGGAAAATTATCTCTTTCCCTCAATAGTTTGCTGATGTTATTCTATCACAGTCACTGTTAAAGCCAATTGTTTTTAACAGTTTTTATTTGCCAGCCTTCACTTTTCGTGTTGTACTGTTCTTTGCTTAGTTGTAGAGCTCTATTTAACTGATATTTTCTCCTCATAAATGTGCTTATACAACAATTTTTAATGGCTTTCAGTCTTCCTTTTGAACAGCTGAATAGATTGAGCTCTTTCCATCTTTCACTACAAGGATTTTTCTGCAATGCTTACATAACATGCCTCTCTCTGAGCCTGCTCCACTCTCTGAACATGATTTTAAACATGTGAACACCCAATCCACATGAAATATTCCTTGGCAGAGGAGTAAAAATATTTGTCTCTTTTAAGTTTGACCTGTGAATTGCTCAATCGGTGTGAGGTTAACATTAAGACCAGGCAAGTCTGTCTTTCCCAGGGTGTTCTCTTTCTGTTTGTATGTCTTCTATTTCCTGCCCATGGATGCTCAGCTCTATTAAAATACACCTTTGTATGAATTGGGCTCTTTTGTCAGATGAGAGGATTAACCTATAAAAAAGGCTGTTTACTGCTTTTTGTGTACCCTACTAATTCTGTCAGTGGTGGCTTAGTAATTAGAATAAAGATGGTAGTAATTAGAATAAAGTCATAAAAAATAAAGCCAACCCACATCTTCACTTCTTTTCTTAGCACAGAGATTGGAGGAAATAATGCCTGCACAAACATAAAGCATTTGGAGATCTTTTTGGAAGAAACTCTATTCCTCCTTCTTCTAGATCTGGAGGAAGAAAAACCTGGTAAAAAGTCTAGTCAGGGCTTACCTTCTCAGGCAGGTTCTCAAAACCCAACAGAAAACAGGAAGAAGCAGTAGCCTGATTTCAGGATCTGCTGAAAACAGGTAGAGAATTTCATCCCCAGCTGCTGCTTTTAGTTCTACCAAACCACCATTTGTTCATAAGACCAGCTTTCTCAAGGCATTCCTATCAATCTTTCCAAGTGAAATACACCTCTGGATTTCCCATTGTACTCTTCTCTGTAATGTTGCATTTTTCTCCTACTGAATAAACTTCTATGCACAATCTCTTAATTTTGCCTCGGGCAGTTCATTCTCTGATATGCAAATATTGTACATAATGCAGAACTTGGGAGTTGTGGATTGTGTGGGGTTATTTTTCTTGATTCATTCAAAGATAACAGCAGTTTTTATTTTGAAAACCCTTGGCTGAACAAACCTTCGTGGGACAATCCTGTCCCTGGGGTTGAGTCCAATCCTGTCCCAGCTGAGTTATGCATCAAGAATAAGCCATTAGTGTTGAAATCTGAGAAAATCTGTGGTTAGGTGGGATTTCTCCAGTGGTGCTCTGTTGATGTTTCATCCTCCTCCACTCTGTGTCCCTAAAGAGACAATTATTGATCTGCTGACAGCTCAACCCTATGGATCATCTTTTCATGCTCTGCTGGCCAGGTAAGGGGTTTGGGGGGCAGACAGAGGTGAAACAGCAAAGCTGCCATTACTGTAGGGAGAGCCCTTTGTAGCTACAGGAGAAAAGAAAAAAAAAGCTTCACAGTTAATGAACTTTTTGCTGAAAAATTAAGCCTTCAGAATTGGGAATAGGTTCTGATTCTTTTGATTAGTGAATCAAAATAATATTCTGTATTTAGGAGGCGATTACAAGGTTTGTCATCTGAGTACACAGTGCCATTGCTCTATTTTGGCTTGCAAATAAAATTCTAAATGTGACTTAAGAATTTAAAATAAATCTCACTGATCTGTGAACTCATGTTCTAAGTTTCCCCAGGTCATTCTGACCACTGTTGCCTCAGAATTTTTTTCAGACCGCAGAAGGATATCCACTGCAGGGCCAGGGAGCGAGGAACACATAAACCTGATTATTCACTTTTTCTAAGTAGGAAGATGAGATACAAATTTAATCTGTTGCATTGTGACACATCTTTGTGCGGCAGATTGAACAAAATCAACCCAAATCAATCTCAGTCTTTAATTTTTCTTCTGCCTGCCTATTTAAGAATTGTTTGTAGCCAATTAGTTGTGGCTACCTTCACTGTGCTGTTCTTGAAGTACCATGTTCTCCTTGCTCACATGAAAATGCTCTCTACCACTGCTTCAGTTAATGGGATCAGGTTAAAATCCTGTGACATTCAAATCCTGGCTTTGCTCTAATTATAAAGGAGGAACACAGTGGTGATTTGGTTTGATTATTTATCCACAGCAGCTGGAGTCAGCTGAGGTTGGTACCAGAGTGGGTTATAGGTATATGACAGGTAGTATGAATAATCCAAAGTAGAATCCAAGGAATGTCATTTGCTCTTTCATAGGCTTTTAGCAGGAATTTTAACCTTGCAGTCACCCTCCAATGACACAGTGTCAGTAATGAGTTAATTTCTTTATTCAATTTCTTTATTTCAATTTCCTTAGTTATAGACATATTGGATCATACACTCAAATTATATTAAAGTCTACATACACTGTATTTTGGAATTGAAAGAGCTGTTACCTAAATAACATTTCATTTTTTGAAGTAAATGATAATGAGAAGATTTAACAGGACTGATTCATTGATGAAAAGAAAATTATATGAAGCCAAGGTTCCCTTTGAGATGAATAATTAAAATTGACAAATGTGATTTTTTTTTTTTACCAGTGTAAGTTACATTTTTTGGATGGGGCCGAAATTGCTTATAGCAGGTGGTTATGAAACAGTTGGCACTTTGTATAGCCTTGCTATGCATAAGCTCTATTCCTTGGAGTATGTCCAGGAACAAGGTAGCAGCAAAAGTAACTTGTCTCTAATTCCCATATTCTATCACATAAAATACTAATGTGTAGTAGGAGTGCACAGACAGCTTCTAAATGTAGTGTTGGCTACACTGAGTTACAGGGAGTGGGTACAGAGCTCTCCAGAAACTTGAAGATAGAAGGATTTCATGATATTCCTCTCTTTGGTGCCACTGCAGCTTAACTGCCAACACAGAAGCTGATGGTCCTTTTCCAAGAACCTTGTAAGCACACAAGTGACATCCATGAGAATTGGGATAGACCACAAGGGTGTGGGACAGCCTCAGTGCAGAGGACCACGCGTTGGATGTGTTACAGAAACTTAAAACACACACACCTAGAGAGCCCTTTCCACATCTACAGCAGCTGTGCATGGAATTCAGTACATGGAATTCCCAAGGCCTTATCAGTTTCACTATCCCAGAAACCCAGAACCATTAAAGTTGGAGAAGCCCTGCAAGGCCATGGAGCCCCAGCTGTACCCGATGCCCACCTTGTCCCCAGCCCAGAGCACTCAGTGCCACCTCCTGCCCTTCCTGGGACACCTCCAGGGTGGGCACTGCAAACCTCCCTGGGCAGCCCCTGCCAAGGCCTGACCACTCTTTCTGGTTTTTCTACAAAAAGAAAGTTTTTGTATTAAAGACATTCTGTACTTCTGTTATCACTTGTCCTGTTCCTGTACTTGGAAAATTTCCTTACCATGGTTTGATAGACTCGATGATCTTGAAGGTCTCTTCCAACCTAGTGATCCTCTGACTCAAATAGTCCCCAATTAAAAGGAAAAAGTCAAAGCTGCCGATTCTTTCCCTCTTCTTCCATCCCCCTTTTAACTCTCATCTTCTGAATTATGCTCTTTATTTTCCTCTCCATCACACACAACTGTTCCTTAGTACTCTCATTCATTTCTGTTCCCTATCTATTAATCAGCAAGCGGTAGAAACAAACAAATGGAACTATATCTGTTTGGAACTGTGTAGCTCCATGTTTTCACAGCATTCCTGGTCGTTTATTTTCTGTGAGACCATTGCCCATTTGTCCGATTCAACTGAACTGTTGTATAGACAGATAGATGCTGCAATTACACAGAAAACAGAATGTTGTTTCCTTTCCTGGTGACTGAGTAGCAAATTGTTTTGACTTTTTCCTCTCCTGCCCTTCTCACTATAAAATCATGAAAACAGGAAAGTGTTTTGACAGGCTTCAAGGACACCACTTTATCCAAGTCCTTTCTATTTTAATTATTTATTATCTAATAATATAGAGATTAATGAGTAATATCAATGAATTAGTCTAACAATTGGCAGCTTTAATGCATTGTCGTACACACTTGCAGTAGTACCATGATCCAGTCAGATCTTTAGATTAAAGCTAAACTCTGGCTGATGTTCAATGTACGAAGAGGAAGAGTAATACCCAGGAAGAAAGTTATATTTCCATGCAAAAAATTCAATATTTGATGAGCTTTCTGACAAAGATTAAGTGTATTTTTAATACAATGCTAATGATCATAGACGAGCAGGGCCATAATATATCAAAATGTAGCAGAATGGAAATCTTGCAGGTTGGTATAATGAGAACTATTATTGTCACTTAGAAGATTGAACTGTTTCATTTAAGCAGTTCTGAATGCCAAAATGCTGAAAGTAAAATATCAGGAGTTGTTAACTGTAACGATTTTTAAATCAGGATCATTAAACAGAAGGATTACTGCAGGAGCTGGTGATGAAAGCTGTGGCAATAATGCGTCCATTTAGCAGGCATTCAAGTTGTAGCAAAGAACATGAGTGTTAACAGTTCATGATTTAGAAAATTTCACTTTGGTCTTGAGCTTTTTCCAATGTTTTTGTGTATGATTCAAGCAGTCTTTATTGGTAATGTGTGCTTAATATACCATGATGGGGTGGGAACTACTGTGCAGTGGGCAGGAAATTATTCTCACAGGTCTAGCTTTCTTCTCCAGTGAACTAAAATTAAATTTAAAAAAAACACAAACCACCTCCCCAAAGCCTCTGACTTTTTTACAAGTTCGTGGAGCTGTCAAAACAAGACAGTGTACAAAAAGTTTAGAGTTTTGCGGCCATTTGGCCCTGTTTCGCTGAGTTTTGTGTCTACTTTCCAAGACTTGATGTGTCAGATTAGTGGCTACACACTTACTTCTCTAACCAAAGGAAAGTTCCATTTCTTGATAAAGAACTTCTGCTTTTGGATGTCCTGCTTCTTATGCTGCTCCATGCCACAGATCATATAATTCCAAATCACTCCATGGAAGGAAATTATTAAAGGGAGATGCAGCCTGCATTATCAAGGGCATAAAAGGCTGGGTTTAAAAGGATTAATTCTAGAAGGCCCTTGAGGTTTTGTTGAGCTTCCTTAACAAAATCATTTCCCTTTTTTTTTTTTTTTTTTTT
>WBMY01004733.1:106390-166409 GCA_013397315.1 Donacobius atricapilla | reverse complement strand
ATCCACCCTGGCCTTGGACACTGCCAGGGATCAATCTGTGTTCCTTTCTCCTAGTAAACCATAATCCTAATGAACTGTAACAATTTTTTGCAGGGGGAGGAGCAAAACAACTTTTAAAGTGTCTCCCACCACCCTCTCTAATAATTTCTTTTCAGAAGATAATTTTTGACATGAATAAAATACAAAATGCAAAATATTGTGAGCTTAAACATTCATATCAGTTTTAAGCGCCAGACAACTTGCCTGTATTACCTCAGAAGCCTCTAAATATCTTTATGTGAGGAATAACAAATTAATATTTTCAGACAAAATTTAAATATTTGTTTTAAGCCATGGTATCAGTTTAGAAATAAGAAATCCTCTCTCCCAAAACTGTTTTACATTCACTAACTTGTGTCTAGGCTTGTTGCATTGAGTCAGGGAGAGGTAGCAGCAGGTCTGAAGGGCAAGTAAAGCTTGTGAATGTTAATTATAACGTCAGTGGGCTGGCAAGAGCCCCAGGTCACAAGGGAGATGCTATATGGTGCCAGGTGACAAAATGTGGTGAACCTGGAGAGGGCCAGAGGAATTGACAGCTGAAGCTGGCAGGTTCCAGTGTGGTTCACACCTGTATTCCTAAACCTTGAGCTCCCAATTGTGCAGAGCTTAGAACTCTGTGTCCACCTTCACATCTGTTGTTCCTCGCCAGGGGCCCTCTCCATCAGGAATCTTTCAAATCCGTGGGTGCAAGATATAAACTTATATATAGTCTATAAAACAAGACTGGGACAGAGGTTCAGAATATTCTAAGTAACATGGACCTTTATATAACCATTATTATAGAAGTGATGCTGTCAGGTACCACACGGTTTGCTCCTCTGTCCAAGAGCAGAACTTTTGGGAGGCTCCTTCCAGTTAGCAAAATTCTGACTACTCTAATTCTGACTGCAGTGTTGAGGTACTCCACAATGTGTGTTGATTTGAAAGGATTTTCTCTCAGCCCTCCTTTCCCTGAATAGTGTTCTGCAAGCTCAGAGGGTTTGTGTAAATAGGCACAGACTAATCATTTACTCACAGCGGGAAATTCAAAAATTACTGTGTAGGGAAAACCATATGGAAAAAACTACTTTTGTAATTTATTTTTAATGACAGAGTCTTTTCTTCTAATCAGAAAATGGCTGACAAAATATATAGTATGGTGCTTGAAAAGTTGTTGTCTTTTCTATTTTATGTCTTGTCTTTATGTATTTTCTACGTTACTCCTTGAGTTTTTTCTAAAGACAAATTATTTTGGTTTCTGAATCTTTTTATTGGCATATTTCTGCCCAGGTCATGGCTTTAACATTTATAAAAGCTATTCTATTTTAACATCCCCTTTCATTTTGTAGCAATGGGGTCCACCTTACAAAGCATGCGTCCTTCTACGATTCAAAATTCTGCTGCAGTGCAAAAAAACCTCACAGGCGCTGTGTTGGTTTGGCACCGTCTGGTTTTTGGTAGCAGTGGGGGCCCATAGGGGTAGTTTTTGTGAGAAGCTGCTGGAAGCTTCCACCATGTCTGACAGCACCCATCTCCGATGGCTCCGAAGATGGACACGCTGCTGGCCCAGCTGGAGAGGCTGGTAACGCCTCTGTGGTGACATATGTAAGAAAATGGAACTGTTTTCCCCTGGGGTGGGGAGGCGCCGCAGCAGCCGCTGCCATGCCAACGCGGCCTGTGCCAATGTGCCACGGCGGCCGCCGTCCCGGCACGGCCCACGACCAGCCTTGCCCGCCCGGCCGCCCCTGGCTAACCACACTGTGGGCAAAATAGGCCAGGGCAGTGGTGGCAGCATCCCCTTCTCGGCACACCGCGCCAGGAGAGGCGTTAAACAGCGCCAGGGCTGCCACGGGCACTGCCCACGCCATGGCAGAGGGGCTGCCCCGCCAGAGAGGAAACACGGCGAGGGCAGAAGCATCCCCAGTGTGGAACAGACTAAATCAACTTCTCAGTGCTGCCGGATCCTGCAAGAAACTTTGAATTGTTGAATCTTTGGAACTTGTTGACAGTGCTACCTGCAAGCAGCAGATTTTCTTCCAGTCAGAGAAGAGGAGGAAGCAAGGGCGTGAGGGAAACAACATGGCAGCACCAAGGGCAGCAGGGAAGAAAGAGGGGCGGGAGGTGCTCCAAGTGTTGGATCCGAGATTCCTCTGCAAGCTGTGGTGAGGACCATGGTGAAACGAACAATTTGTAATACATGGAGTCCACAGGGGATGCAGAGATCCACTCACAGCCTGTGGAAAAAGTGCTCAGGCCAGAGCAGGGGGATGCCAGAGCAAGCTGTGATCCAGTGGGAGACCCGACTAGAGAGAGGGCCCCAGCTCCCAGAGATAGAGTGTGGGAAACAAGTTAATGGGAATAGCCTTTCACAGGATATTATATGAATTGTTATTAAATATTATAATGCTATTAAGATAATGATATGTGTTATAAAGTGGTTGATGTTGTTATTGGTGAGATTGGTTTTCATGAGAGTTCTCACATGTAAAATGTGAGAACAAAAACAGCAGGTTCACAGTATTGCTGGAAAACTTTTTATATATTATATAGCTCCTCCCACTGAGCACCAGGATCTCTGAGTTTTGCACAATCTGTTATACATTCATATTTAAAACTTTTATCTTCAAGGCTTTGTAACTTTGAATAGTCTCGTGATTCACATAAGCCTTGTGCCTTAAACAATGGCTCATTCTTCTTCAGCACAATGCAATCCTCTAACAAAAAAAGAACTATACAAAGGTAATTAAAACCACTTTTATGGCACAGCTGATAATTTTTAAAGTTCAGTTCACTACTCTTCAATATCTTACTTGGACAAAGTAGCTCACAATTTATCAAGACAAGTTTAATTTTCTTTAATGGGTTAATTGAAATTAATAAATTCAATTGTTTTGACATAAAGAACTTTGTAACTTTCAGGTAATGGATTGCCATGGCAATGTGGAATATCAGGAAACATTCCCCATGAAAGCAGGATGAGAGAGATGCCAAATGAGCAGCATCATGCTGCAGGTCATCCACAAGATGGCAATAGCAGAATGAGTTCCTGGAAGTTCAGGCCTTAAGGAAACTGTGCTCTTTGCATCTGACGTTAATTTGGAAATTTAATTTGGATCAGAGCTAAGCTGGGACAGAAGTTGGTTGCTTTGCCATCCTCTTTTTCACAGAAATATTAATAGGATTATAAAATATAAAGCATAAATTTGCATTCAAACCTTGCTTATTTAAAGCATTCATTTTTTTCAACTGGTCATTGATACAGTAGAATTTCTGTTACATGAAATACTGCCAATAACATTCCTCTTCTTTCCCACTATCCAAGTTCTATAAGTCCATGAAGGGTCTAAAGATGAAATATTTTGAACGTACCTATTTCACACACATCTGAATGAATGTTTGTTTGAAGTTAAGCTCTTGAATAAAACTCCTAATATTCAGTGATGCTAAACATAGTCCAGTATGGCAAACTGATGGCAAATAGGTGTTTCTCCAAAGAATTTGAACTACGTATTTAATACCTCTCACATTTAAATTTTTGAGAGCTTATTCCTGTATGCTGCTACATTTTTAAGCTTTTCAATTGCCTCAAAAGCAAAGCAAAATTTAAAAAAAAAATCCACACAAACACACATTAAATAGAAAAAGAGGGAGATCTATATTCATACTTTTTCCTTTTTTTAAAGAAATACTCTCTAATCAAAATTCTTTATCAAATTTAGTTAGTCAGTGAAAGAATAGAGCTTGTAGGCCTTCTTTACTTCCAATGCATGAAGGAGCTGACAAGAAAAAGGGAGAGAGACTGTTTACAAGGGATGGAGGGACAGGACAAGGGGCAATGGATTCACACTGACAGGAAGTAGGTTTGGACTAAGTTTTAGGAAGAAATTGTTCCCTGGCAGGGTGGGCAGCCCTGGCACAGGGTGCCCAGAGCAGCTGTGGCTGCCCCTGGATCCCTGGCAGTGCCCAAGGCCAGGTTGGGCACTGGGGCTGGGAGCAGCCTGGGACAGTGGGAGGTGTCCCTGCCCATGACAGGGGGTGGGTCTGGATGAGTACGAAGATCCTTTTCAACCCAAACCATTCCATGAGTTTATGATTCATGATTTTGGACATGGACAGTGCTGGTACATTGATGTTCCTGACATTTAAATGCCCATCAGGCCTGATGAGGAGCTCAATCCACCTGTCCAAATACAGGATTTCATCACCTGCGCCCTCATCAGTCTCTGGTGTGTCTCCATTTAGCAAAATTAGATGGAGGAAAGAAATGTAAATGCTTGAAAACAACAGCTCCCAGAGTCAACAACACCTTGTGGTGTTAACGAGCTGTGTCATCCCCAGAAGTTGCCTTTCTCTGCTGTCCATTCAGGAAGCCTCCAATGACCAGGTGTACTGGGAGAGGTCTTCAGCCAAGGGAATCTCCATGAGGTGTAAATATTTCTCTGCACAAGACTGCAGTCCTGTGTCTGAGGGCTTTCCTGCAATACAGTTTGGCTCTGGAGGCATTTTTGCTTCTTTTCTGGACATGTTCAGTGTATATCAATTATTTCTAAATGTCCAACAAAACCTTCATCTCCTTCACTCTATGTTGATAAACTAAAGGCAGATAAAGTCTATATCTCTTAGAACCCATTGCTGATATTCCATAAAGTTGGCTTTTCTACATACAAGGAAGATGAAGGTCAGTAGTGCTGCAGTGAATTTATTATGTATTTGCATAGAGATAAAGCAGGTACCTCACTGATTTGGAAACAGATTGATATTTTATCTGAACACTCATTTAAGTGACTTTTATAAACACAAACTGTCATTTGAATTTCCACCCCTTTTTGAGAAAGCAAACGTATGATAGGGTCAGTTACATGTGAATGGTCACACAACTGACTAAAAAGAAATGTTCATTCTTTTGTTCTTGTTCTTGGCTTGTTCACTAATCATCTAAGAGGTGACTGCCCAACTGATTTTCCAGTAATATATCTAAAAATTCTTTCATATATGCACAAACATTGGATAAAAGTATTTATTAAGTCACAATGTCAGCCTTGACAAATTATCTATTGCATATATTTTGGTAAATCCAGCAATATTAAAGGTACAGAAGAAGATGATGATATCCTAAGAGGCATGGGTCTTACCTTTAATGAGAATTGCCAAAAGCTTATTAAAACAACATGGGAACATAGGCACTACTTAAATATTATCTTTCTTTCATTACTCTGCCTCCAGAGCAGAACAAGGACATCCATGGGCTATGCAGATGTTTAGAATCTCTAACCCCTTTTGAGACACTAGGAGGGCAAAAATGATGCATCACTTTGCCTGAAAAAAGTGTGAGGTGACAGTGATCAGCCTGTTTTGTTTATTTTCTTATTACTGAGTGCCTGTAGCTCATAAACTCTTGTGAATTGCTTTCTTTACCTTGACTTTCATTAGATGCAATCGAAGCAGAGTGAGAAGGGTTTGAAATCTTATTTTATCAGACAAATCTCAGTTACGAGTTTTTCATAATTAAGAATTCAGTCGAAGACTAGGGCATTCCCAGAGAATTAGACCTAGTTCCTCTCTTTGGCGGAGAAAGCAAGTTTGGATCCACACATTAGTGAATTCACTGAGTGAATTTAAAGGCTTTTGTCAACAGGCAGTTTTCTGGGTTAGAGCTGTGGAGCTGGCAGTGGGAATGCAGACACCAAGCTCTTGAGCTTTGTACATTTAGTGCGTGAGCAGTTCCTGCTGCTGTTCCCTTTAGATCCTGACCGTGAGACCGAAGGCTTAGGATGGTACCTAGAGCTGAGAAGCGAAGTGCCCGTAGCAGGATGTGCTGGGAGCCTCACGGGTTCAGCTGAAATCGTAGGCAGCAAGAGCTTTTCCAGCTGGCGCTTCTGTGAGCTCTGGTTTTGCCAGATGTTTTCAGATTTGTAGGACTCTGCCGGAGTGAAAAGCTTTGTCAGGGTAAAGGAGTTCGTGTTGCCCTTTGAGTGGGATGCAGTGAAGAGTTTGTGCCTGGAAGGGGGAGGTCAGCGGAACCTTTTCGTGCTGGCGCAGTAGATGTGAGAGCCGGCGCTTCCACCTGGCTCTGCGCTCGGGCGGGTTTCGAGCCGGGCTCGGAGCGTTTCGTTCTTTTGCGGGTCGGCAGCGGCATCGTGTGGTTGTTTGAATGAGCGCTGACAGTGCCCAGGAAAGAGCCAAGCGCCTTCCCGACCCGGCCCCATTCGTGTTGGGCACTGCGGGGAAGAGCTCCGCTGCGCATCCTGGCTCTTGGAGACCGACAGAATGTGCTCCTGCAGGCAGCGGGCGTGGAAGAGGAATCGTCTCGCTGGCTGTGCAGTTTACAGGCTGCAAAACAAAAGCGAATCCCAGTGCAGCCCCTTTCTCCTCGAACATTTTCTGTGGGCCCAGCTGCTGAATGTTCTTAGCTTTATAACTAGATGCTGTGAGACTGAAAGTGCATGAGGGTGCAGAGAGCGGAGTGCACAGACCCGTGTGTGCTGCACTCCATAAGCTGCCACGGGAAAGTGAAGGCCTGGGCTTACTTTTTGTTCTCGGACCTTTGAACAGGGAGCAGTTGCTGGACATAGAGACTTTTGGAGCTGGGCTTGGCAAGAATGAAAGAATGTGACGATACGCGCAGCAGATGGAAAAGTGCATCACTCCACGGGGTGTGTTGCTTTTCACAAGATGCGAGTTAAACATGGAGAGAGCAAGTTTGCTGAGCAGGCGCCTTTTTTGACCCATATCTACACTTGGTACAGCTAGTTTGGGTTCAGGAGCTCTGCATGATTTAAAGAATGTGATAGTACATAATGTGAAAGAAGCTCATGGCCCCAGTTTGCATGGTGTTGATGTCCTTCGAAGTGCATGTGAAACCCAGCAGACATTTACTCCTCTGTTGTTTCCAGATTAAGATCTGGGCGCGGTGAGAGAGCAAAAATGTAAAGGTGTATGCAGCTGAAATCAAAGAACGTAACACCAGTGTGTGTTGCACAGCTTAAAGCTGCATAGGAAAAGTGATGCTCAGCACTGCCTTTTTTTGTTCTACAGCCTTTTCTCAAGGCAGCAGATGCTCTCTGTCTCTCTGTGAGGCTGCAGTTATAGGATGCAATATCCAACTTCAGCGACTGATGTTTTGATAGCTGGTATTTGGTCTAAGAACCCAAGGACAGGGCTAGTCTGGCATTAGTGTGATTTTTGGCCTTTCTGTGATGCTGTAAGGGCTGTGTCGTTCTTTCCAGCGTCATCCAGCTTGACAGAGCTGCTGCTAAGTTTTGCCATCTGAGAAGGTTTTTTTGAGTAATTTTGTATGAAAAATCACGCTATGAAAAGCCAGTATCCCCAAAGGAGACAGAGTCCTGTAACTTTATTCGAATTACAGGACAGAGGCTGGCGGGGCAGCGCCCACGGTGTTTTCTCTCCTGGGGTTTCGGAGGGCACAGCCTCCTTTGATCCCAAACTCCCGGCTGCACGGTGCCCTCTTGCTTTCCCCACTGGCTGAGGTGCTCGGAAGGAGCAGCCTCCCCAACCCTACCACATATCCCCCTTCAACCTGGCATTTTCACCCCAAGTTCAGAAACTCAGGCTTGCGCAGACCCTTTGTTTCAGGAGTCGAACTGTCCGGGTTCTGTAACAAACCTGTGGCTTGAAGTTGGTGGAGACATTAACACCCATTTCAAAGAGGTTAACACCCACCCCTTCACACATGGAATTGTTTGTAAAGATATTAAAACACATCTTTGCTAAAAATTTTAATTCCGAAAACAAGACACCATAACTTATTATCAAACAATGAAGCTAGCTTTGCTGGACACTGTAGTCTGGCTTAGAAATCTTTTATTATATATACTTGAAGCCTTGAAGTACTAAAGTGTTGCAAAACTAATACACCAGTACAATAACAATTTAGCAAGGTGTGCCAAACTAAATTGAATCTACTTCAACCAGTACAGCACTTAAAAACAACCTGGTGGGTATAAAATGCTTCATTCAGTAACTTCCTCTTCTGGAACAACTTCCAAAAGCATCTGGAGGTACATAGTGATGGGATCTGAGGAAAAGATTTATTTTTAGAGGCTTTATAAGAGAACAATATTTCAATTCAAAATATCTTTCTAAGGGAGTAAACTATCCTGCTGTGTAGTTTGTTTTATTTGCATTCCTACTTCAAAATGAAAAATAAAGGGTGGGGAATAAACAGGCTGTAGCATTCCACATTTCCAAACTTACATTAGAGTACAATGCTTCCAATTATATCATTAAAATTATAATTAATTATAATGATTACATTATAATTAATGTTCCTGGGGACAAGAGAGACAGATGATGAATTTTTTTAATGTCTGTAGAACTACTAATGCTGTTATATTCAGCTAGTTCCAATTAGCCTCTTAGAAATACTTGTGTATCCTGTTTTACCTGAGATAATATCGGAGTTTCTCTAGAGACTATGCAATCAGTTCATAAATGGTCATGCTGGGTTCTTGCAGCTTTCACTGTACTCAGCCCTGGGATTATTTTTTATCTTAATGCTGATAACATTTTCTTTAGTAAGGATAGTAAAATTAATAAAAATTAATAAAATCAATTAAAAAGCTAAAAGCCCAGCATTTGGTGGCATTTTATGTCTGCTGATCTTTAGTTAATCACTACAGCAATGTTTTGAAATACAGATAATTCAAAAACTAACCTGACAGATTAATTAGTTGTTTCTTAGTGCCACTACAGTGATGTGTTGTTTTTTTGTGAATTAAATTTAATATTTCCTCAAGTCAGACATTACTTATTTCCAAAAGGAAGGAGTAAAATACAGTCTTCAGTAAAGCCCACTGCATGCTAGGAAAATTGCTTCCCTCCACATTCTGCTCACATGCTTTAGAAGGGACTGACCAGATAGTGGGCTTCATTATACTAATTAATCTCAAGTTTAGCAAATGTTCTGTTGAGTTTGGAGCTGGCTACCTGGGGAATACTTACTTAATATTTTTTGTGGCCAGTCGAATTTGAGATGAACAAAAAGTGCATAAACAATAAGTCCACTAAGTATAAATAAAACACAGTACAAATAGGCCAGTTCAGGTGCACTGATGATTGGTGCCAATACCAGTAAAATTGCAACCAGTGTCACTATGACAGGAATGATGATAGGTATCTGCAAAATACAAAGAATAAAATAACCTCTTCACTCTTTAGCTGCTCTTACAGAAGTTGCCTGTATGAAAGAGTATTTTGATTGCCTTATGTATTTTTTTACTTTGAAATTCTTTGGAATTGGATGGGGCAATTGAATGAGTAGCAGAAATATGGATAGGGAAAACTCTACTGCCAAATTATTCACTAAGATCTCTTAGTGAATATTTCAAATTGCAGTGTACAAGCTGGCATTTTAATAAATGTGGGAACTGACTTACATGCAATGATTGGGGGTCTTATTTTGGATATTCTTTCATTGCCAGTCTGCTGGCTGCAATTACCCATCTGAGAAAATTTGGCTTGTGCCCTGTGGTCTGTGCAAGTGAAAATCAACATTCTGAAATCTTTTCCCAGTCCTTATGAGCTTAGTCTTAGTGCAGATCTGCTATTAAATGGCTAGATTTCAGGTAAGGGCAGTAAAAAACAAGGATACTGCCGAAGGGTGCTGTTTAAATATTCAGATACTTATTGTAAATTCATGCTATAGCATTTATAGAATGGAGGAAAAGCCATACAGAACTTACCCTGATAGGTCTCATGAGTTCCTTCCTTGTAAATCTCATAACAATTAATGCAAATATAGTTGAACCATAAAATATCCAGACTGCAAAACTAAAGTAATTTATGAGTGTATCAATGTCACCAGGAATAATATAAATAATAGCAATCGTCCCCTAAAAATGAAAACAGTAATTAGTGTAGTCTATTATAGAAGGTTGAATTTTACTTTTGCTTCAATACAGCTGCATGTGTAGTGTTCCAGAGTATGAGCTGTGAATGCTTTTGCTTAAACATTTGAGTGCAAGTGTATTGCAGCACCTTTAAAGATTCTGACTACATCTGCCAATATGTGGTTATTTTTGTGTGCAGTCTTGATTCCATTTTACGTCAAAATACTTACAATTTTTATGCATTAATCTGTTTTATTGTTGGCTGGATATCTTGAAGATTTAAAATCTATTTTTAGATTTTTAATGTTACTGGGATTGAAAGGAATGAGGAGGAGGTGTCTTTACAAACTAACTGTGAGGCTGATGGTAGATAAGGCCAGATATGGAGAGGTGAAAGAGGCAATGGGGGGAACCATAAATTCCATAGGAATTCCACTAATTGACACAGATTGTTACTCACTCAAGACTGTGCTGAATCTCTGGATTTAGAGAAAAAGAACAGAGGCACAAGGAAAAAGAAGGAATAGGAACAGGAATAGGAATAGGAATAGGAATAGGAATAGGAATAGGAATAGGAATAGGAATAGGAATAGGAATAGGAATAGGAAAAGTGGGGTCAAGGGGCAGGGATTGAGTTTGTAATTGTACCACTTACTACCCAGGATATAAGGGGGTTGAAAAAAGAATTACCCCCATATTTGGATGATCCCATAGGGGTGGGAGAAAAGACAGAGATATATTTGGGAAATATACGGGAGGATCGGGATTTTCTTTGGGGGATTTTGTTTGGGTCATAAGAGAAATGAATGATTTTGCAGAAAGCTCATCAGCTGTGGGAGGATGAGCATCCACAAGCAGCTGGGGGGGGCTGGACTCAATGCACCTACAGTGGATGCTGCCATCCCCCAGGTGGATGGATCCCCAGTAGGACCCAAATAATCAGGCCAGTCCGGCTCACCTCCACCATCACGGTGCATATTTGATTTGGGCAATCAAATCAGCAGCTCCCAGAACTAACAACGCAGCTAAGGCTCTGTGGTTAGAACAGGAAAAGCAGGATGGCTCCTCTCATTGGTTGGAGAGGATCAGAGAGGCCTTGCAGAAGCGCCGAGGGATGGATCCTGAGGGACCAGCCTTTGACACGCTGCTGAAGGTACAATTTCTTACTAAAGCCTGGCCTGAGATAAGGAAAGGAGCACAGAAAGATGAAGAGTGGAAAAATAAGCCTCTGGAGGAACTGGTTAGAAAAGCACTGCAGATACATGTAAGAAGGGATGAAGAAAAGGCAAAAGCAAAGGCAGAGAGGATGGCAGAGGTTTCACAGCCCTGGCGGAATAAATCGCAGGGTCCAAGGGGTCTCCTGGGGACAGGGGGGACAGGGTGGGCCACAGGGAAGGGGCACTCCCTCCCCAGCAGGGGAGAGCCAACCCAAACAGCAGCAGGAGAGAATCAGTGTGCTATCTGCAGAGCAGAGGGACGCTGGAAACTGGAACGTGCGCAGAGACAGCTGAATCCTCATAAGGAAGTCCAGAGAATAATGGAGATGGATTGTCAGGGGTGTGAGTGCCTCCCATTATACCAGGGACCCATCACACTGGAGCCCTTGCTAACTTTTAAGGTGGGTCCAGATGAAGAGGAGATGTGCTTCCTGATAGACACGGGGGCCTCTTGATCCAACTGAATTTTATCCCCAAGGGCGGAAAATTGTCCAAAAAATCCTTGATTATTCAAGGGATGAGTGGAAAGGGTGAGCGGGAGTGCATTTTATTTAACTGCTGTTAGTAGATATGTGGGATAGGTTTGAAATGCGTGAATTCCTGTTTGTTCCTAATTGTGATTGTAATTTACTGGGAAGGGATTTGATGGCTAAAGTGGGAATGCAGAATAGTATTGTGAAAAATGATACAGAGTCCAACACTGTGGTAACTTTGTGCAAAATATCTGAGAAAGCTTATGCTGAAATAACCCAGAAGTATGGGCAGCCCCAGGGAAATATGGAAAACCAGACATAGAGCCTCTCCAAATTACTTTGAAGCAACCAGGATGAGTAGTGTCTAAAAAGCAATACCCTGTTTCAAGGGAAGGATGGAAGAGGTTACAGCCTGTCATTGAGTCCCTGCTAAAGGCAGGGCTTTTGGAGTGACGGATGTCTCTCTATAACTCTCTCATCCTGCCAGTTAAGAAACCAGAGGAAACCTTCAGAAAGGTGCAGGATCTAAGAATAAATGAAATTGTCAAAGCAAGGCATCCCACAGTTCCAGATCCCTGTATCATCCTGAATCAAATTCCTTCTTCACATCAGTATTATTCAGTACTGGATTTGAAGGATGCTTTCTGGGAGTGTCTGATTACAGTAAACAGTATTTTTCCTTTGAGTGGGAACAGGAGGAAGGAGGGAAAATAGTAAAACAACATTGACATGGACAGTCCTCCCACAGGGATATACAGAGTCTCTGCTTTTGTTTGGGCAAGCCTTGCAGAAAGTATTAAGAGAGTTGACTTCACCCTCAGGAGTTAGGTTGTTGTAGTTTGTGGATGATTTGCTTTTATCAGGGGAACAGGAAAGGTGGTTGAAGAGGCTACTCTGAAGCTGCTTAATTTTCTTGCTAGAACAAGACTTAGAGTGTCTGAAAAGAAGGTGCAGTTGGTAGAGAAAAAGGTTAAATATTTGAGACACATTTTGACTGGAGGGTTACAGTGTATTGATACAGAAAAAATNGGGTTACAGTGTATTGATCCAGAAAAAATACAAGGAACAAGTACCATTACCCCAGACAAAGAAAGTTACAGCAGTTTTTAGAGTTGGTAGGGTACTGCAGAGCATGGATTGAGGATTTTTTTCTGCTTTAGACAGACCTTTATATGACTTTTTAACCCAAGACAGTTGTAGTATGGACACCAGAAGGAGAGCAAAGCTTTAGAAAATTAAAAGTCAAATTGGTTAATGCCCCAGTCTTAGCTCTTCCAGACTCAGAAAAAGAATTTGACTTATATGTGGATGTCAAACAAGGCCATGCTAAAGGAATTTTGGTACAACACAGGGGAACACGGCAGCCTGTTGCTTATTCTTCTAAACTGTTAGAACCAGGGCCAGAGGTTGGCCTCTGTCTGCAGAACTGTGCAGCCACAGCCTTGATGGTAACTGAGGCCCAAAATCTGACAAGGGGAGGGTATCTCTGATTGCTAGAGTTTCACATCAGGTTAAAGCTTTCTTAACTGAAAGAGCCTCTAAGTGGATGACCAGCACTCGGTTATTGCAGTATGGATCTTGTTCAATGGAACAGGAGCATTTAGAATTGAAAACTGGGGAAGGGTTTAACCCAGCCTCCTGTTTCAACAGCCCTGGAGAGGGGGGCCAGGACGAAACCCATGACTGCTTTCAGGTGATAGACCTCCAGACCCAGGCCAGGGAAAATTTATGAGACACTCCCTGGCCTGAGGGAGAAAATGTGTTTATTGATGGGTCTTCAAAGGTGGTAGAAGGCAAGTTATTTACAGGATATGCTATCATTAATGGAAAGGAATTAAAAGAGGAGAGATTGCCACCCACATGGTCAGCTCAGACAGCTTTGTGTGCTTGTGAGAGCCCTGGAATTATATCGGGATAACAGTGAATGTTTTTACTGATTCTAAATATGCACAGAGAGTGATACACGCACTTGGGAAATTATGGGGAGAAAGAGGTTTATTAACCTGTAGGGGGAAAATGTTAGCTCATGAGAACTTAATTTCTCACCTATTGGAGGTGGTAAATTTACCAAAAGGGGTGGCAAATAATACAGGTTAGGGGGCACCAGGCAGGGTGCTCAGAGGAGGCAATAGGTTACCAGCTGGCTGATAAAGAAGCTCAGAAAGCTGCACTGTTGCCAGAAATCTCTAAGATCCTCCTTTTGCTCCCAGTAACCCCAGCACTGCCAGAGAAACTCTTTTCCACCAGAAGAGCTGCAAATTATTAAGAATGGGGCAGAAGAGAGGACAACTGGTTTACAAGGGATGGTAAGCAGTGGATACCAAAGCTCTGGCCTAACAGATATTAAAACAACTCCATGAAGGGAGATACTGGATCTCGTGAGGACTAGCAGAAGCTTTCCTCAAAATGTATGCTGCTGTGCATCTTTTTACTCTGGCAAAGCCAGCTATTGAGGTTGTTTGATTTGTGCTAAACCAGTAACAGAGTTATAAATACAACTGCCAGGGGCGGGAGACCTTGGGCTGTACGTCCCTTCCAAAGATGCCAGGTGAATTTTACCAAAATGCCTCAAGCGGCAAGGTTTAAATATCTTCCAATAATAGTATGTCAGCTAACAGGGTGGCCAGAAGCATTTCCAACTGGTCCAAAAGCTACAGCATCAGTTATTAAGGTATTTTTGGAAGAAATAATTCCAAGATATGGGATTGTGGAACCAATAGATTCAAATAAGGGAGCTCATTTTACAGGAAAAATTCTTCAAGGAGTTATGACTGCTTTTAGGAATGGAAGGGAACTTCCATACCCCTTGGCACTCCCAGAGTTCAGGCCGGGTTGAGAGGACAAATGGAGAAATAAAGAAGCACTTTTTGAAGCTGGTGATAGAAACTAAGATGCCACTCTTGCCACTGACTTTAGCAAGAATAAGAGCCAGAGCCAGAAGAGATACTCAATTATCTCCCTTTGAACGGATGTTTGGAATTCCTTACCCTTATAATTCTCAGTCTAGTCGTGGGGGTGGAAATAAGTAATGGATATTTAAAACAATATGTGGCCAGGATACTGCCTCTTGTGAAATCTCTTCAACAAGAAGCTCAGCTGGTACAGACCCCCCCTTTGAACTTTGCTGTTCACAACATCCAACCAGGGGATTTATTCCTGGTTAAGGAGTGGAAAGAAGCACCACTGGTGGAGAAGTGGCATGGACCTTTCCAGGTGTTACTGACCACAGAAACAGCCACCACCACAGCTGAACACGGGTGGACCCATCACACTCTGGTCAAGGTCTCTGCAGCCCGAGATTTGGACATCTCAGCTGGAGGAGCAGGACAGGAGGCCGTGAGTGACACTGCAGGAGTGCACCGCAGCAGCACCCAGTGCATCAACATCAGGGGGAGCCTTGTGTGCCCACCCACAGACTGCCTGCTGAAATCGTCTGTATGGGCATCCCTCCTTTAGAATCTCCACTCACCGGGGGGCTACTACCTGCTGTCACTGTTTTCTTGATGGTTAGTGGTTTCTGTGCCTTCGCTCACCACAGGTGGTACAGAAGACAACATGAAAATTGGATTAGGAAATTAGATTACACCACCAGAATGTTTCTCTTAATGATCTTACCTTTATATTGTCAGTTAGGTTTGGGCCAGTGGGGGGAGAATTGTTTTTTAGTCCTAGGAGAAGTAGCAAAAACCTTTAACTTTAGCAATTGTTGGCTCTGCAGAGGGCCAGGAGGATCTGAAGAGTGGCCATGGATGGCCACCCCAGTTGAACCCAAATGGTGGATCAACACCCTAAGGGAAGTCCATAATGGAACGGGATTTTGGGATGAGGAAGGAAGTCCATGGTGGCTTCATTCTTCTGAAAGAGGTATTTATTGTCTAAATAGAGCAGCAGGCATATACATGGGAAAAAGTGTTTGTGACTGAACTTTATGTCTAGGTTTAGCTTGTTGGACCCCCAACTGCCCTCCTTATGATTGTTCTACATATCGAGGCAGATGGAGTCAAACACACGACTAAATGTGTTTGAGTCAACAAACACAAGTCAAGCTCAGTAATGGTAGCTGGGTAAGGTGTTCCTACCATAATTACCAAAGGGGTTTTTGAAGGCTCTGAAGCAGTAGGGAAGGACAGGGGTTTTTGACCTCTTATTTTTAATCTGCTCCCCGACATAATTCCACAAGTAGGACACATGTTGTTCATGACTATCAGTAGAACTGGCAACACCAGAATTTGAATCCTTTTAATAAATTCTGGTCCAGATCCAACAAAACAGATCTGGAATGTAACTGCAGGTGGAAACATCATGTGGGAGCTTGAAAATGCAAATATTGTGATTCTTACGGTGGGGCAACTATTGCTGGAGGACCATTAGGCCCAGGAAACAAGCTGTATTTTGACCCACCAATTGACGATGAAAATTGAGAGGGCCCTTTTGCCAACGGGACCTGGGCTTTGAAAGGGCATTACTGGATTTTTGGTCAGCATGCTTATTGCAGGTTACCTCCAAACTGGTTAAAATGCTATGTAAGATAGATTAAGCCATTGTTTTTTTTGCTACCGCAACTTAAGAGAAATCAGTTAAGAATCAAGGTCTATGCTTAGAGAGAAGCAGTCAGTTGATGCACCCCTGGCTGGAGGGAGCACCCAAAAGTGGGGAAAAGATGAATGGCCACCTGAGCAAATCATAAACACTACACACCGGCCACTTGAAATCCTAATAAATTTATATCAGATGCCAGCAAACTTATTTATAATTTTAATCAGATAATTAAGTTACGAGCTGTCTTTGAAATAATAACCAACCAGACAGCTACAGCTCTTGACCTTCTTGCAGACCAATCCACTCAGATGAGGAATTAAATATTTCAGCATTGGATGGTATGAGATTATCTATTAGCAGAAGAAGGGGGAATGTGTGGAAAATTAAATGATTCATACTGCTGTTTGCAAATACAGGACAATGGAAAAGTGGTGAAACAAATAACAAAAAGAATAAGAAAGTTAGCTCATGTACCAGTCCAAATGTGGAAAGGATGAGAATGAGACATGTTTTCATGGTTACCTAGTGGACTATAGATTAAATGAATGCTTTTTTTCCTCTTACGTGCTATATCAGTTCTAATCTTTTTACCATGGGTGAACCCTTGCTTAGTGCAACTTATTCAGCGTGTGATCAAAGGGATGCAGGTGGTAGCCGTGCCTACAGATCCAGAAATGGCTACAAAGGACAGAAAATTATGTTGCTGAAAATAATTGCAAATCCAAAAAGGACCCAGGAACAGAAAGTTAAGTCAATGATAACTAAAGTTCGTAAAGGCAATTACTGAGAAAATAAGAAGAGGAGGGATTGAAAGGAATGAGGAGGAGGTGTCTTTACAAACTAACTGTGACGCTGATGGTAGATAAGGCCAGATATGGAGAGGTGAAAGAAGCAATGGGGGGACCATAAATTCCATAGGAATCCCGCTAATTGACAGACTGTTGCTCACTCAAGACTGTGCTGAATCTCTGGATTTAGAGAAAAAGAACAGAGACACAAGGAGAAAGAAAAAAAGGCAGGGAAGTACACATTAGAAAGGAGGTCTGTATTAGGTGATGCAGGAAGTCGGCACCTCTCCAGTACCTCAGCCAGTGGGGAGAGAGAGAAGGACATGTGCCCATGAAATTAGGATATAAAGGAGGCTGTGTCCTCTAACAAACTGAGAGACCCCAGGGGAAATGCCCATGACCTCTCCCTTTATTTAAGTAAAGTTACAGGAGTCCTCTGTCTCCTTTTTAGACATAAACCTCTGGTGTTTGTGGATTAATTTTCCTGGCAGGATTGATTATATTTTGTTCTGCCTTGAAGATGAATGGGTAAAATAAAAATAACAAGATGTTCTAGATTTATTTTTAAATGTATTTACTGACTGGATTTTTTTAGTGAAATGTAAATTTTCTACATGGAGGAAATATTCCTACATGGAAGAAACAGGGAAGTGATAGCCTGCTTGCAAGCATGCTGTGAAAGGATTTCCTAATACTAACCATTCATTTAAGGGTGTTTTTTTAATGCCATTGATTCTTAACCATTTTCATTTTTAATAAACAGTTCTGGAATGACTATATTCCAATTAGAGAAGCTGGGGGGTTTATGTAGTCTTTTTTCCAAAATGTATTTAGTAATTTTATTGTCTAGATAGTTACAGATAAATAGGTAAAAATTGTTTGCAAGAAGCTGTGAAAGTACGTATTATTGGAGAATTTTTGGTGATCATTTTTCTGTACTGAGAATATATACTTACATAAAAAATGAGAGCAGGTGCTGGTGTCAAGCGCTTCACACTAATGTAAGATAGCACCTTTAACATGTGCCCTTCACGACCTGCAACATAAACAAGTCTGACAAAACAAAAACAAGGCAATGTAGTTAGTGTGGCACCTAAGCTTTAAATGGTGTTACTAAAAATAGACATCCAACCAATTTCATCAGAATTTTCTTTGATATGCACTGGGATTTAAAGAGTATTGTAGCAGTTTAAAATAAGGGAAATTAAATAACAAGTATTAAAGCAGTGAGCTAAAACAAATTCTGAACCAGTATTAAAATAATACACTTGAAACTCATTTCAGCATCATTGTTTTGAATATATAATAGAAAATTATTTTGGGCAATGCTACCTACTGTGTCCCTTTTAATTAAATATTTCCTTTTTCATGTGTTTCACAGCACAAAGCTCTATTGACAACCTTTTGTCAAAAGATGGGTCTCTACAGACACATCGTATTCAGATGCTTTTGAAATTTTATAATATTTTAAATAGTAAATGGAAGCGCTGAACAACTGATAGAAAGGAATAGCTTCTCAGTTACCTTTGCTGGTGTAGTCATGTTTTTACTGGTAACTTTTAACTGTTTAATTCTCAGCTTTGAAGTTGATGAGAGATGAAAAAACCTTTTGTGCCATAGTGGTACACCTTAGTTGAATTAAGAAGAGACCATGTTTTCTTATTTTTCAAACCTGAATAGCCACTGTTTATTTTTGAAAATTGAACAATATAGCTAGATTTACAGGCAATTTTAAATTACATTTTGTAACATGTGGATCAGAAGAATGTCCTAATGTCTGCAGATACATGTATATAAATTTTTCCATCCTTCAAAACCTTTCAGTTGAAGATATTTAAAATGAGGACTTACCTGCCTGCAGTAAAACAGGTGCCATTGGCAGATCCAAGTGTCGAAAATACCACAAAGAGAGGAACAATCCAAGAGGCTGGATAAAGGACTCTATCTCCAAATGTCTGGGATATAGGATTAAAATTAATCACTTCTGTCATTTTAACTACCACTTAGTATATTCAGTAATGTTAGAGCCTCTTTGTAGGTAAAGTACATGGGTATCGGAGCTATGTTAAAACTATGTTGTATATTTTGTGTAGTTATTAAAGAATGCTTTGCCAAATAAAGACCAGGATTAATCCATTGATTACCATAAAATGGAGAGGAGTAAAATGTCTAGTATAAACTGTCATGATGTTTAAGATGCATCATCTCTAGAGAACATTGGAAGACAGATGTAAAAACTACACAGAAATTAAATTCTGTTAAAGTCATCTGGTCTGGGATGTGTCTGCAAAGACAGAAGGAAGAGATGGCATCGCTGCAGAGCATTGGCCATACAACAAACCGTTTTCAGCCTCTCTAGAAGGAGTAACATTAGTAGTGTCAGCATGACAGCCTGAGCCTGGGGGCAAACAAGTATGAGACAAACTCCCTCTGTAGATCTCATGTAGGTACATTGACCAACGGCAAATAAATTTGAATTTAAATGCTTTTGACAGGTAGATTTGGGATTTTAGGGGGTTTGTTTGTTTGTTTGTTTTAGTAAGTCAGGCGTAAAGAACTTTGGGTTTGCACAAGTCTGGCATCGGTGATGTTTCTTTGCCCAGAATTAGGACACTCAAAGGGCACTTACAGCTGCGTAGACCTCTCTGCACAGTGCGCTCCTTTTGTTGTGCTGCCTCTGCTCCGTGCCAATTCTGAGATTTTATTAATTTAGTCTGATCAATTCAGTGCTAGTTGATGAGTGTTGTTCAGATTGTAAGTTTAAGGGTGTATTGATGAGGACTAGCTCTTACACAAGATTTAACTTCATACATGCTTTGCTGTACCTTCTGGTGCAGACAAAGCTGCTGAAATGCACAGATCTAAATTTTAAAAGCTTTTATTTAAAAAAAAATTAAGCATTTCGAAATTACTGTACTTCTTCACTATGCTAGACTATATATTTAAATGCTTGTCACGCACTGTTTGCTTTCCCCAAAAACTAGCATTAGGAAAATTGTTGCAGGACCTCAACAGTTGTTTCAGAGACACAGAAAATTTACTGAGTGAAAATGAAGGGGCAGATGTATTCTTTATGGTTTCAGAAACTTACATAATTTCTAATTTTACCTCTAAGAGTACGTCTTGCAAAAATGTAAAAATAATATCTTCCAAATTTGTTAAGGAAAAAAGCCCAAAAAGAACAAGGTGGAAGTGAATGATGGACTATTTGCTGTTATCTCCATAACAACAAACTTTGATCTACTGTCATTTGGCATGTGCTTCTTTCTCAAAAATACTGGGAACATTGAGAATGGCAAAGCAACTGTCAGACGTTATTTCTCTTTCCATCTTTTTGATGCCTATGGAAAGCAGTCACCCTCTGACCTGCAATGTTTAAAAAATGTTTGCTGCATTACTTTTGCTTCCTTCTTTTATTCTCATTTGGATATGAGAGGACTACTCTTTAACAGGCATTACTGAAATTGTAGATTAAGAAATGATCGTAGATAATGGGGGGGAGGGTGGCACTAACAGCTTAGACTAAAATAAATTTTATCTTACAAAAAATTAATGGAACTTAAGGACTTACATGACTTCAATGCACACAGCCTTCTTCAGATGTTCTATTACAAAATTAAGTAGCTTACCACAGCAACTGCCTGGGACTGCAGGAGTTCTGTTGAAGTCATTACGGTGAAATAGGCAATGTTTATCAGAACGTAACAAACCGTAACCAAGGGGATTCCAATAATTATAGACAGTGGTAGATTTCTAAAGAATGGAAAAGTAAGACCCCATCAGCATTGCTGTATCACTGGTATAGTTGTCATAGTAAACTGTGGATTCTTACTTTTCCTGATATGCTCTTTAGGTGTTGTTTGTTTGTTTGTTTGTTTACTGTAGAGCTATGGAAATCGGGATTATAAAAAAAGAAAAATATAAATTATGTAAAGATACAAAGCCTGTAACACAGGCTAATTAGCTTTGTCTGCTAGTGCTCAAACCTTGAATAATAGAATATTAGTGCTTTTAAAAAACAAACCAAAATATACACTTGCTTATAGAAAGATATATAGTGTTTGATTTGTTTCCAGCAAGAACACTGCTTTTCTTCATAGTTTTACCTGTAAGGATTTTTAAGTTCTTCTGTGATGTAATTGAGTTGATTCCTGGAAGGAAAAACATTCGTAGAGTATTTTAGCAGTCAAGTGTTTAAACGTGACTATACTATGAGGGGAGATATTATTTCTTGTGTTACTGTTTTTAATATTTTCAGTTTAAAAAAAAGAAAAAAAAAAGTAAAATCAATCTTCTAAGTGGGAAAACTGCAGGACAAAACCTATGTGAGCTTATTATCCAAAAGTCAGCCTCTTGATTCACCATCTCATTCTCATTATTCATTATCTCTAGTATCTCTGAGACTCTAAATCTTGGATAAAATATCCCAGAATAATCAAACAAAAATTTGTTTGATCTTAGATTTACAAGATTGTCTTTCAACTTCAAGTTTTGCAGTATCTGAGTATTTTCAAATAAAAGCACAAGTGTGCTGAGGGCAAAGAATAAAGCAAGTCTGCTGGTGTCTTACAGTGGTTCTGTAAATTATACTGTCTTTAGAAAACAGGCATGAAAACCTTTTTAAGGATTATACCTATCTGAATTATAATTTCAAAACTCTCATTTTTGCTAGAGCAGGTAGACCAATTGAAATGAGGTTTTTATATTCATCCACTCTGAAAATCTGAAGTTACTATTTACAGTTCAAAGGCAAATTTTCAAATGTTAGTGCCTGGTGGTTACACACACAAATAATTATTTAGGGATCAGCTTCTATGCCCCCTTAAAAAGTCCGTATGAATGCCTGAATTAACAGATTTATATGCCTGAGCTTAGATACTCAAGCTTGGAAACAGAACCTAAAAAAATAATCTGTTTAAAATAAATTCAGTTTCAAAAGCTTTTAAATAGGAATTGCTGTGTGGTGGATCAAGACTATATTCTTATTTGCTTCCAAAATACCAACATATGCAGACTTTAGCAGTTTTACACATTTAGGAATAACAATGGATTTGTGCCAACAGGACACTATGCCAACTGACATTCCCTAAGAAAAAATCTGCAAGTTGAACCTTGTAATTTCTGACACAACGTTCCTTTTTATGGTCTCCTGTACGAATCAACCACCACTACATATTTCACAAGAAATGGAATTTCATGGAACAACCAGCAGGGAAAGCTATTTTGGCTAACACAATGGAATTAAACTGTATTTTATTCTCCTCATTACTACAGTATCCAAACACCTCCAGCAGCAAAGCAGTAGCAGTAGTCCTTTTGGGATCTAATATATTTTCTTTCCCTAATAAACAGCAACTAAAAGAGGGAGGAGTGCTGAGGTTTTTTTAACCTAACTAGTGTTATTTTTCCAGAATTCATCAAGACATTCTTCATAACAAATCAGTTGTTAACTTCTTCAGAGAGTTCTACAGGGAGAGAGTAAACTAGTTAAAGGCTGTTAAACTGTAACTGTTAAGGCTAATAAAGATTCCTTACCATCCATCATATGCCCAGAGTCCATTATAAAATGCCAAACTGATAGAGCCAGCAGAAATTTTACTGTCCTTGAAAGAATCTTTGAAGTTTTCAGTTTTTCCTGCAAGTAAGAGGAAGATTACTGATTAGTGTTGAAATTAATCCTTCTAATCCCCACCAGATGAAAAAAACATTACAACATATGTCTCATGTTTTGAATCTTTTCAGGAATAAAATTAATTAATACCCTTTTGTATTCATTGATCTGTAATGTTGCATTTTCCAACCATCCCCCTTCTCTAAAAGAAAATATCATCATTTCCAAGAGATGCAGAACTTAAACCCTGAATGAAGAGATTCGGGACCAAGCCTTATTACTGTGTCACTTCTGTCAGCGAGGAATTTTTTAATGATCATAGCAAAAGCTAAAATAATTTTTTTCAAATAACATATATTTTATTACCTTGTGCAAGGAGAACAATTCCACTTACAATAATGATTGTGACAATGATCATTTTAGCAGCTGTGAGAAAATTCTGGAGGTAACTTCCCAGCTTCACACTCAATGAATTCACAATTGTAATTACCACTAAAAGAAAACAAATTACAAATGTTTGCACTGTCAGAATTTAAAGAAAAGTTGCCCGTCCCCTTATTTACAGTACTGCTTTTCTGTCCCACTTTTTGTCTATATAATATACAGTTTTTACTTACTGTGTTTGGATAACTTGTAAAATAGTGAGGAGAAACCGATTTATGAATTAGATTTTGATAGTACCTTTAACAAAAAAATATTTTGAAGTTGCACAGCAGTCTGATAACAAAGAAATAGTATTTCCACACTTATTTTTTCTCCCTTTTCTGCTAGAGCTAAGCATTCATTATACAGCTGTACCTATCTTAATGAAGAATACAAAAAACTCGGACTAGGGAAAAAACCAAATTTTTAACCTATCCTTTTTATGCTGTTTAATTAGTTATTGTGGGAAGGACTCACTGGAGTGTCTCTTAAAGATTTCTGGTGTCTTTGTGAAGATGAACCTACGGAAGTTCCAGGGTACTGAAGTGCACTTATTGATGGGGCCAGGCACAAGTCACTGTGCAATTTTGGGTCTCGTCTCTCTTAAAACGTGTGACTCTTACCAATAGCAGCTGCTGCAAGACACTTGACGACGGCTTGGGGCGGATCACAACCCGGATAAAAAGGAGCCGAAGCGTATTCCGCAAAGCTGAGACAAATGATTGCAAATGAACTGGGTTTTGTAACCAGTAGGCTTGTCCAAGAAAACAAAAATGCTGGAATTGGGCCAAATGCCTCCATAAGGTAAGGATATTCTCCCCCAGATTTCGTGATCATCGTACCAAGCTCAGCAAAACAAAGGGCACCTGAATAACAACAAAAGCAGGTTTAGTTCATACACTTTGGAACCCGGGACTGTTTGAGCAGATGATCACTTTTTAATAGGTAGAAAAGTTAAAGCAATTGATCTCTATCGTGTGTCATTACTCTCTTCATGTTTCTGTATATCTTACTGTATATGCAAAATAAAATTTTAGTTACCTGTGAGCAATTGAAAAAAATAAAATTATGAAATTATTCAGATGCAGTCTAAAAATTAATGCCATTGATATTTAAGATTTCACCAAAACCAGTATAAACAGTTTGATTTCATTCCATTTCTGTTTAAGAAAGGAGCACTATAAGAAGAATTTAAGTGTGAACTGCACTGACTAACACACCTTTTCAAATCTTGAAAAAACAGACTTCCTGCACAATTTTGAAATAAAATGTCTGCTAAGCTCAACATTAAAGTACAGTGATACTTCCTGTTCTGTGTTGTATGTGACATCTTGAATTAAGGTTTTTCTTGTATGTTGCCCCACTTACCAAAATGCTCAATAATTTCTTTTACTTCTTGAAATATTTTGAGGTGCTTAGTGCTAAATTTTCAGATAACAGAATTAGAAATACAGAAGTAGAAAGATAGCAGAAAGTACCTAGCTTACTACCAGTAAATTTCACATATTGCCAGCTATTTAAGTAGAAGAATATTCGCTTTATTATAGACAGTGGATGAAGCAGGAGAATCTAAAACTTCCTTTCAAAATAAATTGAGTGTGATTTACAATTTTAAAATTTAATTTGTCTTCTGTCAACACCCTATTTTAAATTTATGGTTGAGTACTGCCATACATTTATACAGCAGGATTTGTTTGATTTTGGTCTAGGTGCTATTTGTGCTGTTTGTGAAATGAGAGTAGTATGCAGAAAGAGCAGATATAAAGATTTAAGGCAAAGATTCAGATTCTTTGTTGAGTCCTTTACCTAATGTTGCCAGAACTCCACAGGCTGTCCAGATGATTAAACAAGGACCCACAGCTCCAACATTGGCAAGCACTGATTTTGGAGAAACGAAGATACCTGAGCCAATAATTGTACCCACAATCATACAGATTCCACTAATGAGGCCCACCTTGAAATAAAATGAGATGGTTTTGTAAGCAATTTCTAGTAATTCACCAATTACTTCTCAATACCGTAGAACTACAGTAATTGTGATTAGTGACTTATTTTTATTGGCTTTCAATACATAAAGAAATTTCGATAAAGAAATATATTAAACAATTTTGCAAAGTTTCACTCTTATTACCAAGATCTGTATGCACCCTGTGGTGTACTCCTGCTGTTTTCAAAAGTACATCTACTTGTGTTTTGCCTGCCTATTTCCATTATTTAACTGTGTTTTGGATTATGTGAGTCTCAAATATAACCTTGAATGGGTGGACTTGTCCTTTCCTCTCTGATTAAGCAATGACATTCTTTTACAAGCACTTGATGAATTCTGAGTTTTCTAAGATTCAGAAATTGTCTTTCATGGATGGGATCTGGTTTTTTGTTGTTGTTATTGTGGAGCAGCTGTTTTCCTTTCCTTGCTTTAAATATTTGTGCCTGGGAATTGTGTTGACACCACTAGATGGTGATAAGATCACGTTCTCCTAAATCTGTAGTGACCTACAATATTACATGAAACCACTGAAATTAAGGCATGTATTACTAAAACAAGTGGCATGGGCTACTTAATATTTTCTGATAGCTACTCTAATAACATCAGTATTTTTCCAGTCTTGGCACCAAATAAAACCACACAGATAATCTTTTTCCAGGCTACTTAAATTAATTTTAAGAGAAATGCCGCTCCCTCCTGAGAGGAAGTGACACAACTGTTCAAAAGCATCAGTCATTTTCTGGAGGAGACAGATTTTCACTTGTCTTCAAGTACCAGTGCCTGTTTCCTGGCTATCAACACTAACTGTCAGAAACAATGAGCTGGACAACCCACTACACTTCTGAAATTACACGTGGAAAAAAGGTCATTAAATGCCTCCGTTGATCAACTTAGAATAAGTCTTTGAACTATTTTTATATCTGGTAACTTCAACGACATATTCTTGGGGTTTTAGTCTGTTTATGGCAGAGCTCATTAACCTTAGCAATCAGTAGTTTCTGCAAATGTAAACCAACCACATTGTTGAGATATTAGCGTATTTTTTCTAAACGAGACGCAGTAGTGGTTTCTGTATGCTGATGCATATACACAGATATCCCCTTCTGCCTCCCTCTGCCAACCCTCACACATGGGGCAAAGGGGGAAAAGAAAAAGATTTGCCTGCTTTTGTAGCTCCATCCTTTGGGGTTCATGACTCTGAATGGATTGTGCGTCCTCTCTCCCTTTGTCCTCTCCTTTTCTTCTCTTCAAGCTTTCTTCACCCATTTGTTTTTCTTGTTGAAATTTCTAAGGAAATAAAAACAAACTCTTACTCTAGCACATTATTGTTGCTTGACTCTTGCCGATATACGTGAGTACAAACTAGTAAAGGTAAATATTACCAGAAAACAAACACATGCACGCACTCACTCATAGGCAAAGGGCTTCCATCGACCTCCCTACTCGGAGAGGAAAACGAAGAGAAGTTATGTCAGCTCCATCTCATCCTCGGGCAGCCTGGGGCTTTTCGTTATACCCACCTGGCAAGGGAACGCCGCCGATTACATTCGGTTTCGAGGATCTCACTGGAACAATCAAGCTGCGACAGCCAGCCCTTCCTTTGAATTCCTCCGAAGGTCCAGACAGGTTTTATCTTCCTCCCGAAAGTTAGTCTGTTTTCTTCTTATCTAGGAGGCCTTTTTTGAGTTCTTCATTCAATTAGGCTTTGCTTCAGCTCCTTGGAGAAGGAAGCATCTGCTAAGAAGAGTGTGGGCTACTCTAATTATCGATTTAGCAGCTCTTTGCCTCAGAAAGAGTCACCAATCTTCTCCGTGTTGATTCAGGGTGAATGTCTTCCACTCAGTGTTTTGTCCTTTTTAGAACTGGAATGTAAAGAGTTTGTTTTCAAATGTAAATTTAGATTTGCAATTTTTTTCTGAGGATTTTGCTTGTTTCCCTTAGTATTGGTCTAAAATACAACCTGAGACAGTGAAGGAAAGCGATCGGGTGAGGCCCTGAGTCTCTAAAGTAGATCCAGTCAAAAGTCTCTTCTCTCCTAAGACTCTACAACTGTAAGTACTTGAATCTGAATGCTCAGATCCTTATGCCTTTACACAGATGGAAACTCTGGAAGCCGTCACATTTAGGCAAGATAAGTTGGGGGGTTTTGTAAATTAAGTAGTAACTGGCTACAAAAACTGCAGCATTTTTAAATTAACAGAACACCTGCAGCATTTTAAATTAACAGAACTCCTATCTCAGTATTGTTGGTCTTCGGAAATATTTAGGCTACAAAGACATCAAGTTTATCTTTTGAATTAAAGATTTTTTTAAAGAATCATAGTGAATCCAACTTTTAAGATTAAACCTATGATAGAAAACTGCAATCATAAAGAATGCAGGGCTTGAGTGACTGAACTTCGTTGTAGCTTTGTGTCCAACGCCTCTTTTAAAGTCACGTATTTAGACTGCTTCAGTCACTACCTTCAGCAATTCTTGCTTTCACTTACCTTATTTATTTATATTTGTTTGGTGTTAGTCGGGTCTGGTAATCCTTGTCAAGCGTATTTCTCCTGTTAGATTTCCCAGCCAGTTACGAGCAAGGCATGTCCACGTCTAAAACCAGAATATGCAGAAGCAGCAGCTTAAGTACAGAGGTTATAAAAGGTAATAATTAAACCCATTCTCTGCCAAGAAGTTTTGAGTTAGGAACCACAGGTAAACCGATAGTCCAATTAGTTTATCTTTAAAAACAAGCAAAACCATCTTTGTTCCATTTGTGAGAATGTTTGTCCAGTGCCTAAGTAGTGTATTACATAGTGAGAGTGAACCATAATTTGGAGAGTCTATTTCATGATCTTTATAGCAAGCAGATGCTAATTTAGAAATGCTTGGAAAGACAACCTGGAAGTAATTGTCATATTATGGGTACATTAAAACCACGTGTCCAGATGTTTTTTGAATCCTATTACAAATAGTTGAAGTTTTTATCTTGAGACAGTAGAGAAGCATGAGCAAGAATATTTCCTTTGTTTTTCATTAACCTGAGGCAGCTGAGTGGGCAGCTTGTGTTCCCTTTGCTTCCAGTTACAAACATTTTCAGTTTTTGTAAATATTTAAAGATCCTGCTTCAGTGAAAAATGCCATTCTCTATTTCTATGCAGTTGTATATCCAGGAAAAAAAGTATTATCATCCTGAATTCTGTAATGAGGTAACTGCTTTCATTTGAGCTACTCATCCCTAAAACACTTGCAAAAAGACCCTTAATCATGTTAATCACTTAATTGTTTTCAGCAATCCAGTTGTACAACTCCTTTGCTGTATCACATTCAAATCAGTAAGTGCTGACCAAACCCCTCTAAATGCAGCTGAGTTTTTAAAAAAATATCTAGTGTTAGAAGCTAAAAGGTGTTCAGGTACTGGTTTCTGATGGTAGCATTTAACATTTGTTACCTTGTTGAGACAGTGGCTCACAAATAGGCAGTACAGGGCTGGAAATAACACCAGATTGTTGGGCCTGAGTATCAACAAAACTACCCTAAGCAGGAGTTGGAAATTGTTTCTTTTTTTTTTTTTTTTTTAACTTTTTAAGCATGCAGGATTGATCAACAGGAATTCCCTCTGCAATGATGATGTAAATCTGTGACTAAAAATGGACTTTTAAGAACATGTGAAACACGTGTCAGTTTATATTTGCCATGTTTTGTGGTGGTTGAGCCAGACTGTGCTGGGAATGTTTTTCTCCAAGACTGAGGTTGTAAAGTAATGTTGGTACAGAAAACAAAATCAAAACTGTACTTTTTTAGTCCCTGGATCTTTCTTCTCTTTTTTTTTTCTTGTTTAATGCTCACAGAAATAGGATTAAGATACAAGAGAAGCTCTTCCATCTTAAATAACTTCCTACTGAAAAATTACTACAGTAAGTATGGCCAGATTTTTTTTTCTTGCCTACAGATAAAGAGAATAAAACACGTTAAGTTTATAGTCTTGCTACAACCACAGGAAAAGGCAGGTATGAACAATTTATTAATTTTTCTGCAAGTTTCACAAGGACTTATAAAATATCTTTCATGGCAATTGTGATATATGACTAAATTGACCAATGTTTTCATATCCTGCAATTTCACATGCCTCATTTGGGATCAGATATTATGTAATGTACTTCTGTGTTCCTTATTCTGATAATTTTAAAATGAAGGTTTATAACCTTATCATAGCTGTGTTGTTCCTGAAATGCCACAGAGACAATTTCAAACATGAAAAGAAAAAAAAGAAGAGGGGATCATAATTTGGGGCTAACACTGTCCCTTGAAATGAAGCAGGCACATCTTTCACAACATCTCTACCATGGTTCTTACAGACCAGCCAAAAAAAAAAAACCAAACAAACAAACAAACAAAAACACATGTAATTTTGATGTAAAGATAATGGGGCATGTAGTCTTTAATGTTCTGTTAAGTAAAGTTTTGGTGAGGAATTTTTCTTAGATTTAGTATAGATAATCTTTGATTTTTTTGCATAGATGTATGTGTCAATTGTCTTTTCTTTCTCCTTCAGATCAGTTCTCCATTTTGTTTCTTCATATCCCATAAAAGCAACATTTAAAATATGTTGTTTGAGTTTTTGCCTAAGCAACTGGTTTCTTTAGTCAGCCTGGAATGTCTGTCTGGAGGGTTCCTGTTCAATTGGTGTGGTAAGTCTCTGCAGTGATTTGACCTTAACTAGTCCGTGTTTCTTCATAAAAATAGAAAAGTATCTTTGTTTATTGCCCAGTTTTGTTTTAGGGGTTATTCTTCCTGGGATGCTGTAAGCCTATTAACGATTTTTAATTTTACCAGCAATCATTTTTTTTCCTCAGCCACTGAAGGAAAAAATGAACATTGATTTCAAGGATTCTAATACTGTTTTCTTCATAGACAAGAGAAATGACATTTTACAGCCGTGGGAAAAGAATCCTTCCCTCTCAAATAGGTACACAGATGAAGACATGAATGAGTTCAAATTCCAAGGGACTAAAGAGGCAAACACTTTGAGGGCTGGTCCTATTTAAACACTGTAGTTGGAGCCTTTTCAAATGCTTTTTACCAATTAAATTGTAAAAAGTAATTTTCAACTTTAATTCGGGAAATGGCAAGGGCACAGTATATAAATACACCTTTTATTATCCTTAGTTACTAATAATAAAGGTTAATGTTTGTTAGGGTTGGTATTTATTGCTTGTAGTTCTGCTTTGACCAATACTAAAGTAAATGATAAGGATCTCATGATAAGGATAGCTTAGCATTATCTCGGAGTGGATACTTTCCATTCTAACCTTCCTGCTTACAGGTTATTTCATTTTAATGAGAGGACCAGTGTGTTTCCTTGCAGGTCTTCTTTGAATCTGACCATTAATAGATGTGTTCTCAGATTTGATCTCAGTACTGTCATCCTTTAAGTAATTTTTTCTAAGTATTTGCAGATATGCTGCAGGTGCAATACAAAGAAATGGTATTATTTAATAGCTGTCGTGATGCTGGGATATGTTACTGGTTTGCAAGATCTTTGCATCTTGTGGAAGTTAGTAGGAAATATCAGGTGACTGTAGTTCATAATAGAACTACTTAATAGACTACAGCTCTTCACAGAATATATGGGGTTTAAATTCCGGTATTTTTTCCCTACTCAGTTCTTGGTTACAGTGTAATTGGTTTTTCTTCTGTGACAAGTAAGGCTTTTGAAAGGATATTCAGGTCTGCAAAGGGTTTTGTACTAGACCTTCCTGAATAGTGCAGTCTTTAATCCAACGAGAGATTTCTTTTCATATCATGTATTTTTAAAGCAGAGCTGTTCCGAGACTCTTAAATTCATAAACGCTGGGTATGCCACTCTATCCAAAAGGTCACAAAAAAATCAAGAAGTCTCTTCCTAAGGATGTTCTAAAGGAATATTGATGGCCTCTGGAGAAAATTAGCTTCAGTATGTCATGCTAGGTTCTTTTTTTTCAAAGACTGCCAAGTTTTTAACAGCGCCTCAAAGTCTGATCAGAATCAATGTTTTTTCTGATAAACAACCAACTCCTCCTGTTTTTCTCTTTTCAAAACAAAGCCTGACTTTGATCTCCTTTTTGAGTCCAAAACGCAGGTTGCATTCCACCAAGGAGGGATCACCCGTTAACATTGGTTATGGAAGACACAGCTGTGTTGTGCCCATCTCTATCTGAAGAAGGAAGCATTGCATATTGAAGCACTCCACTGAGGTTGGGATGTTCTCTACTATTTTTGAAGTCTCATTTTAATTTTACCACAACCAAAGATTTCAGATATAAAACAATTCTAATAGCTAAAATATATTTCTTCCTATATTTCATATCTGAACGTGTGCTTATATAGGTATGTTGAAATAAATTCAGTACAGAAGAAAATAATTCAGGACTAAAAAAAATCTGGAGAGTTCACTCCCTGAGAAACTACATTTTTAAACATAAAGAAGCCTTCAAAGTGCATCTGCTTTTCTAGATTCAAGCTGATTGACAACATGGAGTTTTTACCACACTTATTTACACTAGATTTGCAGAGAAGGATCAGTGCTTAGAACACTCATAAATAGAAGAGCCATGCCTGCCTGAGGAAGGATTTGCAGTCCCAAGGGAAAAGCTCTTAGAACTCCTGATGCAATGTGCAGGGATAGTGGCATGAATTTTTCACGGTGAAACTGTCTTAGGAGGTTCTCTCTTCTGAGAAAGGCAATCTCCTGGCCTGAAAAACAGCAACTTTCTGGCTTGAAAGTAGAAGTAGGAGAAAAGAAAACAGCTGGGTTTAAATGACTTCTTAATGGTCAGGGGAAATTTTCGAGGAACTGGGAAAAAAAGATAAGTATACCTCAATGCTCCGTTGATGCAATTTGTCACACACTCACACTTTGATCAGAAGGCATGAACTAAAACTTTACTCTGTTTGAAAGTCTGACTCCAGTATATATCATATCTCTAAAAAGGCCAGGGATTGGGGGAGAAGGTTGACACCTCTCCCCATCCCTTTGGTCAGGACAACTGTCCATCAGCTGTCCTTATCTCTAAAAACAGGAATGTAAACTACCTTGAAGTTATGATAAACATTTGCCAGTGTTTACAGACCAGAGCGTGAGAAAGAACCCAAAACACAAAACTGTGAAACAGAAGAGAAGGCTGAAAAAATCAGGGCTACACTCTGTCAGGTGACATAACATTGGTACATACTGACCTTAATGTGGCTGCTGAGTGTCAGACTCTCTGCTATTTATACAAACAAAACACAGAGTATGAAGTGCTCTCTTCTGACAGTGAAGTAAGAAGTAATGCTACTATTTGAGCGGTAGTTGGCAAATGCTTTGGAACTACTGAGATTTACTCCTGTTGGGGAAATTAATCCACAAACACCAGAGGTTTATGTCCAAAAAGGAGACAGAGGAATCCTGTAACTTTATTTGAATAAAGGGAGAGGCCTTGGGGTATTTCTCCTGGGGTCTCTCAAATTTTAGGAGGAAGCAGCCTCCTTTTTCTCCTAATTTCCTGGCTGCATTTCCCTGTGTCTTTCCCCATTGGCCGAGGTACTTGAGAGGTACAGACTTCCCAAAACGCCTCATGCCTATGACTCCCTTCTAATGCATAACCCCACTTTTGTCTTTTCCATGTGTCACTCAGTGGAATTTCTTATGGAATTTATAGTTCTTCCCATTGTTTCTTTCGTCTCTCAGTATAATATTAAATTTTATTTATCAGCAGACCGAGACGTTGTTTGTACAGCCAAATTTCTCATTACATTTATCAATCAAGTGGAATACTTCCCATTGTTCCTTTTATCTCTCAGTATCTAGCTCTATCAGCAGACCCACAGTTTGTTTGTAAAGACAAGTACCTCACTCCTTTCACTCCAAATTCTCCTGTGGTTTTGGTTTTGAAAAGGGATAACAATGCTTGCTTTTTGAATATATAATCACATTATTTATTCCAAATTATGGCAAAATCATGTTCAGTTATTATGGATGGAATACGCTCTGTAAATTCATCAATGAAACTTTAATGTGACCACAGTTCCACAATCCTGAATTTTCTCCTTTTTTTGGTAGGAATGGAAGAATGTTTTTAATGTTGTCTTGTGAAAGGAAGCTGAAACTACGTTGTGGTTTCAATTTATTGACTGGAAGATCTGGAAGACACTGGAACTGGAAGGCAGGTGCAGTATAACAGAGTTAGGATGCTCTGTCAGCTCTGGTCAAGGGAAAATAGCAAGCTGCTGTTGTCAGGTGGATAACAGAAAAAGGATAAATTGGCATGGGTAGAGTTATTGTACTAGAATAAAAAGTCAAAAACTTTCTTTAGTGTTATATCATCTAAATTTAGCATAGTATCTACGAAACCACGCAAATCTATGATTTTAAAATTCTCATAAGTTACACACCTTTAATGAAACATCAGCTGGCAGTTGCAGCCCAGTAAATCCTCCTATAAAGACATTTTTCAGTCATCCTCAATTTTCTGTAGTGTGCTGAAAACTACGTCAAGCATGGGAAAGAAACGAGAGTATGCCACCTTCGTGAGACACAATAGTTAGAATCACGAAAAGCTTTTGTGGCTCTTCAGTTATCGTGTACAGAAGTCATCCTGAAAGCTTTGAATTCAGGCTTGTGAGCATCAAGGAGGATTCCAGTACGTGCCTTGGTATGTGTGGAGTGATTTCTATGCAAATCAAGCCAGCTGGAGAGAAGAGAGCAGGCCTCTGCTTGGCTGATTGCCACAGGAGGTACAAGCTTTCAAGGTTTACAATATCCAAGTTGTGCCCACGGAGTGCACGGGAGGTCAGGTAACAAGTTCTTCATGAATGTGAGTGACAGAAGCTCAGCACCTTCCCCCAGTTTCAGCATCGCGCAGGTCCGATTGTGCTTTTGATGTTATTTTCTTCCGTGAACTTGATCTCATTACTTAGTGTGGTTCAAAGGTTACTAAAAGCAATTTATTTCCATTCTTCACATTAACAGAAAAATGAAGAATGTTTAAAGGGCTTACTTTTTTCTTCCTTACTTTTCTCTGGGTTGGGTTTTTTCAGCGCCGTTTTCTCCCATCAGCATCAGGACCCGCGTGGGGAGGGCACTGCCCGAGAGACAAACGGGGCGGTTCGGAAACAAAAGCTGTAGCTGGGTGTCTGAGCGTCGTGACATTCCACTGAAACAGTCCTGGATCCCAGAGAAAAAACGTGAAGGGGCTGCCCCCTTGGTTTGGCTGGGTTTTGCTTTGTCGGGCAACTGAGGAGAGTTCTTCCTTCTAGCTAGCTTTTGAGACATCAGATTTTGGGTTCATTAGGTAGTGGTATTGCCTGCTAGGCAATTTAGCTCCTAAAATTATCAACTTTGTTAGTAATTTTAGCAGAACTTCTCTGTTGGTTTTTTTTTTTCTTTTATGTTTAAATGCTGCATGTTTTAATTAAAAAAAATCAAAAGAGTATTTTTACATGTAGTGCTAGTCTTTTAATGTTCTTTTCTAATCCTAAATTCAATGGTCAACAATAAGCATTATATTGTGTACTTTTTGTGCGTAGAAATATACTAAAACCAAGTGGTTTAATGCGAGATGAAAAACATAGCATAAGATTTATGTTTCATCTGAAAGAGATTGACAGGAAATTCAGCTGTTAATAAAAGAGAGAACCAACTTCTCTCCTGTCGGAAGGAACTGGAGGGAAGCACCTGTCTAATCATCAATTCTATTTGTACAATTTTTGGCACAGATGTAAATGTATTTACTTTTGCTGACCTGAAACAATTCGAGTATTTTACTGCCAAGTATGTCAAATGGTTCTTCAAATATGCACTTAAAAATGTTCATATGTCTTTAAAATACCCTATAACAGGGTTTTGGTTATGCCAAAGAAGTGTTCCTGAGTCACAGAAGGACTTTTTCATCCATAGGACATGGATGGGACACTTCTCCGTTTTCTTCATGTGGAAACTGAGTATGGAGAATCACCCAGGGATTTGATAAAAGGTTAGGTCATTTAAAGTTCAATGTCACATTTTAATGATATGCAAATGCCAAATTAAGTGTAGCATTTTTGAACGAAGCCTTAAGAGTGTCACTGTCAAGATGCTGCTCTTTGGACCATGTGTTAAAACCTACTCTAAAATGAGAGCTGTGGAAATGAGCAGCAAGTGTGGCAAAAGAACAGTTCTAAGACATTCCCAGGTCACTTCAGTGGAAGAACAATTAGGCCAATATTGAGAGTTTTGAAAATCTTGCCTGTTTCTAAGGAATTGCCAATACAATAGCTTTTCTTTGTGAAACAGCTTATTTTCACAAACTCTTAAAACAGACTCAAAAGGGCAATTAAAACCAGATGAGGACAATACTGTAAATATTAAATCAGTTCTGAGATTGTATTTGCACCTTCAGAGATGCTTTATATTAAAAAATATGACATGAAAGGCTTAGTTTTCCAAACCTACCTTTTAAAAGGTGAAAAGCTGTGAGTATAGCCATGTTTGATGCTCTTCCAGAGTCTGCACCTGCAGGCTGGAGCTTGTGTGGAAATGAGAGGAGTGTGTACACCTGTTGAACTTTTATCTGAAGAGATATTTCAGACCTGACTTTTCAAATAAGATGTTTTTTGAAATGCAAGGAGATAAGAGACAGGACTGGTTTAGTGATAGACCACTCCCATGACAATTTCACATATTAGTGAAGTTATTTAAGACTGTGCTTAAAAATAGTTTCTCATTGTTATGTTGAGGTACAGAGTCCTAAAATAATCAAGTTGAAAAAGCCAGGAGAATGAAAGGATTGGAAGGTGTAGCTCTTGTTAAGTCTCTGGGCAGAGACCAAAAGACAGTGTGCTGTTAGAGAGCAGCTCTGTTAATCAGTGTCTTAAAGACTGGCATGCTGAAGTTGCATCTTGATGAACTGGTAAGGTTGTTGCACTCATTTTATTCCTATAAAAGGGAAGTAATTAAAGTACATCCTAAAATCTCCCTTGCATATATATGACTTAGCTACTTTGGTGGTTTCCTATCATCAGAGTAGTATCTGAGTGCACTGAGATGCTGCCAGTGCTTTGAAAGCCTGTAGATTTTTAATCTGCACTGTACTGCAGAACCTTACTTTGAAAGCTGTACATCTACCTGTCCCTGAACATCATGGTGTCAAAGGAAGTGCTGTCCCCACCCTCTCCTGAATAAAGCCATTCTGCTGAGTCACAGCCTTACCCTGAAGGAAAACGCTGCAGGAACCTTTCTAGACACAAACATTTTGTCATTCTTTCATTTATTTATTTATTTCATTTCATTTCATTTCAAAGCTGATGAAATTCTTCGTTATTTCTAATACTACACAACTGTGATAGTTACATGCATTTTGTATTGTTACAGCTTTCTGGTACAATATGGAGCTGACAGGATTTTTGGCACATGACCTAGTAGTATAAGGGCATCCTTGCATCTTAGGAAGTCAAGATGCTCCCTTCATGAGAAAAAGTACAAGCCACACTTTTTTTTTTCAGCTTGCATCATACTTCAACTGGCATTTTAGGGAGAATTTACGGAAACTTGTCCTTTTAACTTTAACCAAGCACTGTCTTGCTGTTCACTTGTTTTGCGGCATGGTGTGTGTCTGTGCTAAACACCAAGCTTACCAGCTGCTTATCCTGTTAACTAGTTACTTGTCTTTACATGTTAACTTAAAGCTGTATCACATTTTGTCTTAAGAAGGAATAGCCTCTTCTTCAAATAGCAAAGTAATATTTTAGGCTAGATTTACATTATTCACAGTACAAGTAAAAAATATGCTGTTGTCATTTTGATGACCTTAAAAATACAATAATATTGAACAGTAAACACTCCATTACACCTTGTGTTGCTGAAAAAGACAAATTCAGGCACCAAGTTCTCTTTCTTGGATGAGATGCAGATTCTTATCACTGGCATTCTTGCTGAATTTCATTTTCAGTAGGGGATGAAGTTTTCACATCACAATAGCTAAAATCATGTCCATGAACTATGTCCTCTTGAGAGTATGGTTCACGAACTGTGACAGAATTCTGCATGTTGTTCTTCCTTAGGTATTTATGTAAGAGTCCTCTCATTCTCCTGTTTTCTTTGGCTGTGGATTCCCACATGATTTCAAGTTTCCCTTCCGTTTCCCTAGGAAAAAAACAAAGAGAAATCCTAACTTCAGCAATTTTTCAGCAGTACAGAATTACAGTATGTGCATAAGCAAATTAGAAATGCTTGAAATTATTTGATTGAAATTCATTCTTGTTTTGCTTTTGAAAAAGCTGATAGGTAGCTTTAAGAGCTGATTAATAGATCATAATGTAATTAAATAGCTGATTAAATGTAATGCTAAATAGAATATGACCAGAAAATTCCCCATGTTGAACTTCCCATTATTAGACCGAGGTAACAAGTTGGATTAAGCCTGCACAGAGAGCAGCGCATGTGAGATCCGGATACTGTGGCTACCACTCTCCACTTACTCAGGCTCCCCCATGGGCACAGCTCTGCTTCCCACATAACACTGCCCCTTCTGCCCAGAGCGCTGTGCGCCCCGCTCCACGCCCCAAGGTCTGATCGGAGTGTCAGACTCCGTGCTCTGCCGATGCGGCGTTGTGGGAGCCAAACTCAACTGGTATAAATCGTCTAAAACTACCAGTGCTCGGAATATGCTTCCTCCTCATGCTTTGCTCAGTCCTTGATGTACCCCACTCCAGCGGCTTGGGGCCGAGAGCCCCACAGGTGCTGCCTAGGGCTGGCCTGACACCTAGGCAGCTCCCCACACCTGACACGGAGGTGCCCCATTCCGACCTAGCCGGGGCATGGGAGGCTTGGGGAACGCGTCAGGCAGAGTCTGGAACTGTTAACCAACTGTGCTGCTTTCACCTGCCACCTTCAGCTTTAATTCCATTCTCAGTGCCTACAGATCTTCTCCACCACAGAAGTTCATTCCAAGCATATGTACAAGAATCATCTTAAGCCCTTCTCCATAAGGTTTTTTTATCTTCCATCTGTATATCCAGTCATAAGATGAAACACAAATTGGGCTGTTACTTTGTCTGAGCCACTTTTCATTACTTCATTCTCAGTTTTATTGACCACAAAGGATTCTGTCAGATGTACTGATTCTATATTTTCTAGTATACACATTTTGCCTGCAATGTAGACTGTAGCATTTAACACTGATCTGCTTGCTCCATCTGATATTAACATCTGGCTCAAGTGTTGTTCCAGCCTGTGCAATTCAAAGTCTTTGAGGACAATTGGAGGCCGATGGCTCAAAGGGCCGCAGAAGAGAAGATGCACTTGCCTCCACATGATCCCAGGCATGCTATTAGAATAGATGTTCTAATGGGAATGGGTGATAATTTTAATCCTGATGCCCATGCCCATTGGGACCCTCGAGTTCTCAATCAGGGACAAAAAATAGGCACTGGAGAACTGCTAAAGACTATAGAAACAGCTGCTCCTAGGCCACGATATGTGAAAATCACTCAAGGATTAAAGGAACCATTTCTGTCATTTGTCAAGAGGATAGCAGAGCCTTGGAGAAACAGGGTGAGGATGATAACTTGAGACAGATTCTATGTAGACAATTAGCAATGGACAATGCTAATGAAGATTGTAGAAAGATCATAGAGGCTCTTCCAGGTAACCCTTCAGTAACAGATATGGCCCGAGCATGTGCTAAAGTGGGTTCTATAGAGCACAAGATTTCTGTTACGGATGGGAAAGCCATTGACACCTGGAAGGATGAATCTGAGCGGCAAGCGCTGGAAGGCCACAAGTCAGGCTCAGCCCTNTAGCAATGGACAATGCTAATGAAGATTGTAGAAAGATCATAGAGGCTCTTCCAGGTAACCCTTCAGTAACAGATATGGCCCGAGCATGTGCTAAAGTGGGTTCTATAGAGCACAAGATTTCTGTTACGGATGGGAAAGCCATTGACACCTGGAAGGATGAATCTGAGCGGCAAGCGCTGGAAGGCCACAAGTCAGGCTCAGCCCTGTTAGTTGAACTGAGGGCTGTTGCCATGGCATTCCAGCAGTTCTCTCAGGTGCCACTGAATTTGGTCACTGATTCTGCTTATGTAGCTGACTTAACCAAATGTTTGTATTGTTCACTTCTCAAAGAGGTCAATAACGAAAATTTATTTCGGTTGTTGAAATCTTTGTAGTGTGCAATCCAGGCCCAAGTTCATCCATATTACATCCTGCACATTCAGACTCACACTAACTTACCAGGTTTCCTAACAGAAGGTAATGCCAGGGCTGACAGGTTAGCTAACCCTGCATGGATAGCACCTCAGCCTGACAAAATTGCGCAGGCCAAAGCTTCACATGATTTTTTCCATCAAAGTGCACATACTCTTCAAAAGCAATTTCAATTAATGCCAACTGAGGCTTGTGACATTGTCAGTTCTTGCACTGACTGTCATGGACTCACTGCACGTCTACCAGCAGGGGTAAACCCCAGAGGCCTGAAAGCCTTGCAGTTTTGGCAAGCAGATATCACTCATATTGCTGAACATGTCCAACTTAAGTATGTGCACGTGTCTATCGACACCTTCTTCTCTGCTATGTGGGCACCTGCTCATACCAGAGAAAAGGGTCACAATGTTATTGCCCATTGGAAGATCCCTTTTGCAGTCTTAGGTATACCTTCTTCTGTGAAAACTGATAATGGTCCTGCCTACGGCTCACAGCAGACACAGCAGTTTTTACAACTATGGGGAATATCACACAAATTCGGTATTCCACATTCTCCACCTGGTCAAGCCATTGTTGAACGTGCTCATGGTACCCTAAAGCATGTTCTGGAAAAACAAAAAGGGGGAATGACTGGAGAAACCCTGCAAAGCCAGTTGGAAAAGNAACCCTTCAGTAACAGATATGGCCCGAGCATGTGCTAAAGTGGGTTCTATAGAGCACAAGATTTCTGTTACGGATGGGAAAGCCATTGACACCTGGAAGGATGAATCTGAGCGGCAAGCGCTGGAAGGCCACAAGTCAGGCTCAGCCCTGTTAGTTGAACTGAGGGCTGTTGCCATGGCATTCCAGCAGTTCTCTCAGGTGCCACTGAATTTGGTCACTGATTCTGCTTATGTAGCTGACTTAACCAAATGTTTGTATTGTTCACTTCTCAAAGAGGTCAATAACGAAAATTTATTTCGGTTGTTGAAATCTTTGTAGTGTGCAATCCAGGCCCAAGTTCATCCATATTACATCCTGCACATTCAGACTCACACTAACTTACCAGGTTTCCTAACAGAAGGTAATGCCAGGGCTGACAGGTTAGCTAACCCTGCATGGATAGCACCTCAGCCTGACAAAATTGCGCAGGCCAAAGCTTCACATGATTTTTTCCATCAAAGTGCACATACTCTTCAAAAGCAATTTCAATTAATGCCAACTGAGGCTTGTGACATTGTCAGTTCTTGCACTGACTGTCATGGACTCACTGCACGTCTACCAGCAGGGGTAAACCCCAGAGGCCTGAAAGCCTTGCAGTTTTGGCAAGCAGATATCACTCATATTGCTGAACATGTCCAACTTAAGTATGTGCACGTGTCTATCGACACCTTCTTCTCTGCTATGTGGGCACCTGCTCATACCAGAGAAAAGGGTCACAATGTTATTGCCCATTGGAAGATCCCTTTTGCAGTCTTAGGTATACCTTCTTCTGTGAAAACTGATAATGGTCCTGCCTACGGCTCACAGCAGACACAGCAGTTTTTACAACTATGGGGAATATCACACAAATTCGGTATTCCACATTCTCCACNGAAAATTTATTTCGGTTGTTGAAATCTTTGTAGTGTGCAATCCAGGCCCAAGTTCATCCATATTACATCCTGCACATTCAGACTCACACTAACTTACCAGGTTTCCTAACAGAAGGTAATGCCAGGGCTGACAGGTTAGCTAACCCTGCATGGATAGCACCTCAGCCTGACAAAATTGCGCAGGCCAAAGCTTCACATGATTTTTTCCATCAAAGTGCACATACTCTTCAAAAGCAATTTCAATTAATGCCAACTGAGGCTTGTGACATTGTCAGTTCTTGCACTGACTGTCATGGACTCACTGCACGTCTACCAGCAGGGGTAAACCCCAGAGGCCTGAAAGCCTTGCAGTTTTGGCAAGCAGATATCACTCATATTGCTGAACATGTCCAACTTAAGTATGTGCACGTGTCTATCGACACCTTCTTCTCTGCTATGTGGGCACCTGCTCATACCAGAGAAAAGGGTCACAATGTTATTGCCCATTGGAAGATCCCTTTTGCAGTCTTAGGTATACCTTCTTCTGTGAAAACTGATAATGGTCCTGCCTACGGCTCACAGCAGACACAGCAGTTTTTAGAACTATGGGGAATATCACACAAATTCGGTATTCCACATTCTCCACCTGGTCAAGCCATTGTTGAACGTGCTCATGGTACCCTAAAGCATGTTCTGGAAAAACAAAAAGGGGGAATGACTGGAGAAACCCTGCAAAGCCAGTTGGAAAAGGGTCTATATACAATCAGTCACCTCACAGTGCTAAGAAGTTCAGACAATCCTGTCATTTTGAATCACTTTCTTTTGTTGCAGTCTTCAAGCAAGACGCACCTGCCTCGAGCCAAAGTCTGGGTGTGGGATCTAACCACTAACAAGTGGGAGGGCCCGTGTGAGCTCATCACTTGGGGTCCTGGGTATGCATGTGTTTCCACAGACACTGGGGTACCTGGATACCTGCAAGGTGCCCTGACCTGTGACACCAAAGGCAGAAAGTAGCCAACAGACAACCTTCAAACCATGATCAGGATGCCGATCACCAATCAGATGGTCCTTCTACAAGTAGAGAGTGAGCATTCTGTCCTTTTGACAAGTTAGACTGCCAGTTCTTTGGGCAGACTAACTATGTTTTATTTGCTCTATAAGAATTAGTAACTGATTGTATTAGAATTAGCAATTGGTTCCTTTCAAGAACAAACAACAAGACTTGATGGTGGTGCATGAAGAATTCGATAGCGTGTGCCAGAGAATCTCCCTGATCATTCTAAATCAGTGTCCGATCGAGGTTCCGTTTGGTAACTGACAATTACTACAGGGACCTCTTGTGCTGCGTTTGTTCTCTTTCCTGCAAGGGCCCAGCAGAAGATCACAAGCGCTTCCTTTCCACCTTAAAACAAAAAAGGGGAACTGTGGATGCTGAATGCGAGAGATCAGGCAGGCAGCACAATGTCTGTCTGAAATCAAGTCACATAACTTTCTCACACTAGACCTGAGAAACTGAGGCCTGAGAAATGGTGAGGAAGATTTCAAACAGTCCTTGGAGAAGGAAAACAACATCTGCAGGTGTGTTTGTCTCCTTGTTTACTAGTGAGAAACAGTCAAAAGATGTTTTTCCTAACTGTCCAATGATGCTCTTGTGTAAGTTTGATAGCCAATGGAAGTTTTACACTTTTGGACTCCTTCGTAAGTGTCTATAAAAGAGGATCTTGAAGAATAAGACACACTCTCTTTTGCAGCTAAGCTGGAGAGTCCATCATATCTCTCACCATTCCTAATACAGTGTGACACAGTTACACAAGGGGATTTTGTCTGAAAATTATGACCTGATTGAAATTTAAAAATGCATTCAGCAGAATGGGTTGGGGAGAGGATATCTTCTTGCTAGTCACAACCTCCCTTCCCCTCAGGAATTTGGATTACAAAGCAGCTTGGTTACTACAGCTGCTGATACTCTGCACGTTTTTCTCAACACCAAAATTTCCTTGCCTCTACAGCTGGTTTGCCTCTTAAAACACAAGTCTTTCCACTTGGCATTTAAAACTAGATACATGCTCAGTTTAGATATATATGCTGTTTCCAGACGTCTTTAGACAAAAGGCATTAAATTAATTTCTTATTAATGTAGGTTATTAATAAATAAGTAAAAATAAAAATTTTATTCAACCCCTAACCTAGCCAAAATGCAGGGTTTTATAACTTTTGGAGAGTAAGCAAAATGCCAGTGCCCCACTGATGTTTGAGGATGAAAAAATTACTAGAAGTAGGCTCTGAAAGCAGATTCTTCTGTAAAAAAGACAGTTTCCTGCCTTCATTGAACTGAATTCAGCCTTAATCTCAGAATCTTATTTGGGCTGGCTCAAGAATTCATTTTCATCAATCCTGTAACAGTTTATTTAAATATTCCTTATTGCAATGATCAACTGTTTTTATTATGCTTATAATTTTGAATGTCACCTCACAGGTAAGACAGCTCCTCCCACTTGCCTGTGCACAACTGCAAAGCTTTTCTGGTGTTGACCCTCTTCCAAGGACAGTTCAATGCACTTTCAAACTTACATTCTGCATCCAAAGCACAGCAGCTGTAACTACCTTGAGGTATTGTTCCTCTGCAGAAGTCTTACGAAATACAGCTCTGACCTAGGAAACTCATAAAGTTAAGTGTTCTGTCAAATAAGACTGGAAACATTTATGAACCTGTTTTTTTACCCTAGGATCACATCATGAACTTTGTTTATATCTCAGACCTTTTCTTTAAGGAAAGGTATGTGATAGTGATATCTCTCAAAGTTACTCAATGACGAATAAAGACATCATTATCAGCTGCCTGAAGAACAAAATGCCGTTGCTTTAGATGAAAGGTTGCTGTGAATTTGCAATATTGTCTAGCAAAGGCTGTAATTACTGAGAAGGCTACAGAGCAGCTCCAGGAAGGGAAATCTGCATATCTTTAAAAGCTGTTATTTATCAGCTGTAATTACTAAGAAGGCTCTACAGAGCGGCTTCCAGGAAGGGAAATCTGCATATCTTTAAAAGCTTTTATTTATCAAAAGTACAACTATATCTCTATGTGTTTCTTTTTGAAAACCAAGTAGAAAAAAATCTCATCCCTTGGAGGTAATGGGTAAGTAGTGGAACTCCTGATTTTTCTTATGAGGTGAAAGAATGCAGGAAGAGAGAAAATTTCAAAGGCAGGTCATCTCCGTTATGTTCTATGAAAGCCCATGCCAGTTTGGATGTAGACTTGTTAAAAACAGAATGAGAGAAGCAGCACATGAGTACATCTCTTTGTCTACACAGGAATGACTTTTGACCATGCTGTGACTGCAGCAGCTCTGCCTCTGGGCACACAGGGGCTGTGCAATGTGCTGTGACCTGCCACCACTCAGGTGTGCTGCGCTCCTGCTCCTGTTAATAAGGCGGGGCTGCTTATCTCTGTGCAGGGTCTCACTGAAACAACAGCGCTGCTTCCAGATCTGAAGTGAGATTTCCTTTGCTTCACAAGAAAACCTACCAGCAACAATAGGTACAGTATGCTTTTATGATAAAGAATTTCATGGTGGTAGCTAAGTCAGACTCGCCTCAATTTCATAACTCCAAATTATTAAACTAAATGCAAGAGCAAAATAAATGATATGAAATAGTTTCCTGTCTTCACCTGCTCACAGCGATTCATCACACCTTCGGGTAGATTGTAAAGTAAACTGGCTTTTCTGCTTAAAATGTGGCATGCTATTCTGATTTTTATTATCTAACACTGAAATCAGAGAAAAATTAGAAATTAGAGGATAAATATTTATTGCATGCACTTATGTTACTATCATTTTGCACAGAAACATTATCAGCCAAAAATCTACTCTGTAAACACAGCCAGTCAAAATGAATCTAAATGTTTGGTACTCTCCCAGCACTAGTGACTTCGGTTGCCAAGCTACAGATGATGAGCAACATCTGAACTAAAAATGATTTTCTCTTCCTTACTCCTATGACTGTGTGGAGGGAAGGGAGAGACAAAATAATAAGCCTCATGAAATCAGAAACACAAAGCTGACCAACATACACGTTTAATTTCTGGCTGATGGGCATAGAAGAGTAGATACATATTTGGATTACCTTGGGAAACTACTTTATATTGCTGCACTTGAGAAGAATAATGGAATATGAATAAACTAGTTCATATGAACAGTATCAGCCATGGTGATAGCTGGTTTTATTGATTTTGTTTCATAAGCATAAAAACTTATTATTTCTTATATAGGTGTAGAATTCAGCCGACTTCTCAGTAATATTTTATTTATTTTAATCTACCTTTATTTATATAGTAATCAAAGGAAAATAGTGAATCATGAGGTTAGCCGAAATACTACTTGGAAGATGACAGTAAAAATTCTTTTTCACTTTTAGAATTGTGTTTATTATATTATATTCTAATATTACTGTTAGGATTTAACTATCACCAGAAAAAAGGAGTCACTTGTTGCACCATTCAATAATGTTGGAGACTACAAAAATGAAAGACATATCATGACGGGCTTCATCTTGGGCTTGTTTCCATAAACCACTTTTCTTCATCATCATACAGTTAAATGCATTACAAAGGGGAGTTCCACATTCAGATCTTGTTTCTTAAAAGGTAGCTGCAAGTATTAATTGTGTGTGTTTACTGAAGAAAAAATGAATCAATTTAAACTGAAAAGGTAAAAGTGATTTAGTATACTGTATGGAAAGTGTAATTAATTATTTTACACATGTGTGTTACATCATCTAATTCGCCTACTTTGGGGCTAAAAGGGTAAATTTTGAATGATCCATATTATGGGACTTCAAACTATGCTCTATCCTACGTTGAAAAAAGAGCCCTCTTTATTTAATTGCTGTTCTCTACAGTGAAAAAATTCTAACATGAGCCCAGAGATATTAAAGTCATTTAATTAGTTAAAAATCCTAAATAACTATTTCCACAGAAATGTGGATCAGTTCAATCAGGTTTTTAATGCAATCTTCAGAGATTAATGGAATGTTCATTGTACCACTCTGCTACTTATACCTGTTTAATTGCACTGTATAAAGTAACTGAGAGGGACCATGCTGATATAAGGTAGATGATACTAAGCTCTGTTTTTCTATTAAATTTCTATTTCTGTCTGTTAAAATCCCTTTAAATCTATTACTTCACAATGACAGTGATGACGTGAGAAATGACTGCTTATTCTTTTTCTTTAGTTGTAAACAGCTTTTCTTTTATGCTGATAATATGAATGTGCTATGTTTTCCACTATCAGAGAGAAAAATACCTTTAAAGGACTCTATATTTAAAGGATATTTCAACACTACAGTCATAATCTTCTATAAATCTGTTAAATTTTCTTCTCTTTATTTTGCACATAACCAATCTAAGTTACTTATGAATAGATCAGTAAGATAGATTCAAAAGAAAACAGATCTTTGGTGTGCTCATTAGATTCCTTTCATTTCCTACTATTCTGAAAACTGTTGAGGGGTGTGAATGGGAAAGTGTTCAGCCTTTAGCAGAAGGGGCTATTAAAATAAATTAACATATGTCTTGATTTATAGAATCCTTTCAAATTATCAAAGATTTGCTCAGATTGATATCCTTCTCAGATTGCTATCCTTCTTAAGAAGTCTTAAGAACAGCAGTAGCCATACAGAATAAAATCCTCCTTCAAAAGATCTTTCTGGGAGCTGGGAATCATGAGCAGGGTTTCAGCATTTTCAGTAGACATAAAATGAGCAAGAAAAGTGACCCAGCACATAGCACAGGAGATTGTGCTGGAAAGGGAGCACTGGTGGCTGTGTGCAGGTGCTTTTCCTTGTACCTTTACCTGTCAGACCTACTTGGATTGCTGCACCCACCTCTTTTGCTCCAGCACTTCATTGAGGGTTTCCTGTTTGTCTTGCAGTAGACGCTGAAGGTGCTTCTTTTCTTGCTCATACTGTGCAGTCTTCCTTTCAAATTCTTTCTCCTGCTCAGTCATCTTGAGATTGATATCTCCAAGCTTCCCATACACTTTCTTTTTATATACCTGTAAGGGTCAAAGTTAATAGAAAAGAGTGGGATTATAGGTGAAATAAGGACAAGTCATTACCAAGAAAAGAAACAGTCAGAGATACTGATTTTCAGCTGAATCTTCACATCAATGCTGCCTTGCTCAGTTATGGCAGGTAGGTTGCATTATGGGATATTTTTAACCTATTTGTTAATTTGAATGTATTACACTTCATTTTGTTCTGTATATAAAACTAGTGTGTACAATGAATGCCATACTGTGTGTTTGTTTTATGGTGATCACAATTATCTGCAAAAAAAGGTTTGTTTTCCAAGATACAAAGGTACACTTGATAGCACGTTGCTTACCACTTGCTGAACAGTCTATACTTATCAGTACATACCACGAAAAAGTGTTTGTTTTGTTAGTTGTTTAATCTTAATATTAAGAGGAAGAAAAGAATAGCTTGGCTTGCTGCTTCACATAACAGTCCACTTGTTCAGTGAAGCACAAGTGATTTTTTGATTAATGGCTATAATAACTAAATGATAACTAATGACTGGTCTCATCTCAAAAGTAAGAAATTATTTTTGTACAAGATTTTTTGGTTTCCAAAATAACATCCCCATTAAATTGCATAAGCACACAAGAAACTGAGAACTGGTTTGTGTATTATTACACACTTCTAGATGCTGCTGCTCTTGACAATAACAAAATCCAGTATTAACTGATTTTCTCATGATTGCAAATAGAATGCTGAAACTCTTACTTTCTCTGCAGATTGTGATGTTTCCTACAGGCTATAGAGCAGAGTTCAGGGATGGAAAAACCTCCTTTAATAAAACCATAAACTAATTTAGTGCACCTTTGAAAATACTGCTATTTATGTCTTATTGATATAAAGTTTTATCTCAGGTGCTAATCACTAAGGTTTTATCTTCATCTGAATCAGGGGAGAAAAAAATTGTGTTTGCCTTTCAGAGGAATTTTTAAAAAGGCATTTTTAGATGCGCTGTATATAAGGCTATATAATCTTTTCCACAAACTGTTTCCTTTTTAGCTCTTGCAAAATTGGGTCATTATGAAGTTTAATTTTCTAGAGGTAATAGGATAATAATAGATAATATTTACCTAGAATATTAGTAATTAAATATTTAAGGCTGACTTACATAGGGTTTTTATCCTAACTTTTCCCTGACAGTTCTAATAGAGGAATAAGGAGCCTGGCAAGTTAACCAGTAACATCATCCAACTTTTTAGATTCCCAGGGAAGTCTTCAAAATGCAGAGTAATGTTATGGAAGGCTAAAAGTAAACAAGTTCCTTCTGAACAGAAGGTTGCTCCGAGCCAGCCTAGAGGAAGTGCAAAGTATAGGGAAACAGCTGAACCTTCCCCTCTGTCAGCAAAAGCTCCGGCACTTATCAGGTCCAGCCCAGGTGTGTGACCTGAAATGCCCTCTGTGGGTTAGACGCCCATAACAATTTCAAAGAACAAGAGAAAACCTCCTCTCTCAATTTTGTCACAGAGAAGGCTGGTGAATTGTAGTGTTGGTGAAACCCTGTTTTCCACCACGTGGTCACTGACCATCCAGCTACAGGGTGGCCTGTGTTTTAAGCGGAGGTTTGTGTTTTAAGCTGCACTCTGCCTGAGATGCTTCAGGCTCTGGCTCCTCCATTCCCCACAGCTGTTGGCTCTGCACTCTCCCTCTGCCTTTGCCAACTGGAGCTGAGTCCCATGTGCAGAATGGTAGCAAAATCAGAGGGCAAAAATGTACCTTTTTCTCATGGCCGTATGGTTATAGTCTGAAAGTAGATATGAAGGACACATTGTTCTGATCTTGCCTCTATGGAGGGATTACAGTTAAGTCTGTGTAAAATGCAGCCTGGGTGGGTTGGGATAGTTCTGGGCACACTGACACATGCAGCTGCTGGCACTTACAGATCCTTCACAGCTGCCTACTACCTTTGAGTTGTTCAAGATAATCTATTCATGTTCTCTGAAGTGAAGCAGGTAGCAGCAAAGAGACTGGCGGAGATAACAGTTTTCAGGAAGAGGAGACTATCACATAGCTGGAAGTCAAAATATTTCCCTCTAGAGCTGGATAAGGTGTGCCATGCCCCAGGTCATGGCATCCCATGTACTGAGTAAGCAGGATGAGGAATGATCATGGATGTAGGTGCTGGAACTGAAGAGGATATAATTTACTCCCATCTGAGGGTATCCACCTTATCACTGTAGTTCTGTTACACCTTGTGTATTTAATTACAACCTGAAAGTTGGAGGATTCTGAATGAAGAGCCAACAAAACTATTTCTACAAACATAGGCTGCTGGGTATGATATATGTATTGATCTGGTCATTTGTTGAAGTAACAAAGCTATTTTCTGTCAATTGTGTTGTTTTTCTCCCATCCTTTACCAGTAAAAATAGTATTATCCTTTCCAAAAGAGAGCAAAGTACTAGCTGAAGAAAACTGTCCCACTTCTCTATAAAAAGTGTTGTAAGTCTGATCCTCACAGAATAGCCCTGTAATGTGAGTACGGATGAAATTTTTACTGTGTGCTACAGAACACTGCTAATTGTCTCCCACAGCACCTAAAAGCTTCTAAAACACTTTAATTAGGATCATGGACAATTATCTTCAGGGCTGAGTAAAAAACTCATATATGGGGGTTGGAGGAGGAAATTCTTTTTCAGTAGTAGATGATAACAGTGCTTGCACCTATAACCCTCCCAGCACAACTGGACTGTGACAGCAGAAAAGGGACAGCCTATTTATTCAGGAGGTTTAGAAAGTTTTGTCAGGCAATATTGTGGCGTTAATAGGAAATAAAATACTTCCTTTATTCTCTGTGAAAAAGATGTGGACAAACTATAGAAACTTTTTAATTCAAAGCCAACAAAATCAGTGTTAATTGTCTGGGAATAAGTTCATCTGTAGTATTATGTGCTAGAGTAAATAAGATTCCATATTTACATATTGATATTGGCACTGAGATGAACAGTAAATAGTTGGGAAAGCAATCAAAAATGGAAAAGATTTACACTGGAGATTTTTCACAACTCTATGTCCAAAGGTGTGAGAGAATTGTCGGTACATGACCTCTGACAAAAAATAATCTAGTATTGAAAAGAATTTTGAGACTTAAGATAAAAGCAACACAAGAAAAGGAAACTGAAATATCTGCTACTTAAGCCTTGCTTTATTCATGAACACCATGAGCAGGAAACACTTTGCCAATTAATCCAGTATTGTGAAATAAATTTAAAATTGGAATTATTGTTAAAATTAATAGCCTTCTAAGGAAATCACTTTATACAGGTTATTTCTTTACATGCATCTTACTCTATTCTTTAACCTATTTTTATCTTATTTCTTTAACCTATGTATATCTAATCTACTTTTATCTTAATTCATTTCTCCTACTCTAAAGAGGGATAAAATGAAGCATTCTACTCCCATACGGTACAGAACTTCCATAAATACAGGAGAAGCCTTGAGTTTCCTTTAATCATTCCCCCATTTTTTGAAGTTGTAGGCTGAACTTGTAAAGTTTTAAAAATATCTATAAAACAGGAAGGCTAGAAACTTCTAGGGAAAGTGGGATTTTCCACAGTAATAGCAAGCTTTCGAGAGCTCAGGAAGGATAGGGCAAAGCAAAATCCACTTTCTGAGCAACACAGCAAGTAACTTAGTCTTATGAATTTTATGAAAAAGAGCACTGCTACAACAGTAAGAGAGATGAAAAACTTAAATACTGGCCTTATAGCACCACAGCAACTTCTAGAAAGTATTTGGTTTTGTTACATTCCAGATTTATCCTAAGAAGTGCAAAAGACTTAACAAATTTTTAAAAGGTACTACAATGTGCTAATGCTAAATGTTTACTTGTAATTCCACTGCTTCTGGCAGAAATTTTCTAATCTGCTCTTCTTCCTCAAACTCTAGTAGGAATGATTCTTAATAGACTTGATAAATGAAGCTTCTTCTGCCTCAAAGAGATACAAGTAGATCTCAGATGTGGTTTGGAAAAAAAAAATCCATTAAAATTACATAGATTTTAGTGATCTGCCATCATGTGCAATCTGTTATTTCAGAAATAAGATGTTGACAGCAGCAACCAAATCCAATTTCTCTAGTTTTTATTTATTATACAACTGAAGGGTTGTTTAAAAGAAAAGAAAACAAAACAAAAACACCTCACCAATAATCCAAACTCACACACAGAGACACAATTCCATTCCTGTCAGGAACTGTCATTATACTAAATTTTGCTGTACGCAACGTGACTTTTTAGTTTGCTGTTTATTTTCGCATCATTAAGATGAATGCTATATGTATAATGTTGTAATAACTTTGCTGTATGAATACNCAAAACAAAAACACCTCACCAATAATCCAAACTCACACACAGAGACACAATTCCATTCCTGTCAGGAACTGTCATTATACAAAATTTTGCTGTAGGGAAATTTTTAGTTTGCTGTTTATTTTCGCAAATATTAAGATGAATGCTATATGTATAATGTTGTAATAACTTTGCTGTATGAATACAGTTTTTATTTCTACTATTAACAGAACTTGGAAATGGCAGTAGGATAAGTGATATATAGTTACGCTTGTAGCTGAACTATCTGCTTGGCTGAGATAACATCCAGTGAAGATATGCTGGACCCTGCTGCTGGTGTGTTAACTATCAGCACCTGCAGTCTTGTGGAAAGTATGGACCCAGGCCCAAGTTGGAGAATGAAGGAGGACCAAAAGCACAGCCAAGAAACCGCATGCTCTTAAAAGGCAGACCCAAGGTGGGGCCATGCAAAATAGTTCCTAGAATATGTCAACTAGGTTGTGGAAAAGTATGAATATGCATCAGGCAGGTGTAATGGAAAAGGTGTTTAAGGAGCGTCTCTGAAGATGATAGGTGTGCTCTTGGCTGAATGCCAAGCACCCCGCCGTTAACACTTTGGTTTATCTCTGTCTCCTGTTGTCTTTTAATAAAACATTTTAAATTTTACCAAAAAAGTGAACCTCGTTTTTCACACCCTCGAGAGCCTGGAGAGAACAAAAGAGAACTCCACATGTCTGTTCCCTGTTTTTAAAGGACCCAGCCACCCTCTCCTTTCCCTGAACCAGGGTAAAACACGCCAGCTCTGCTGTCTCCTTCCAGCCCCAGGTGGTAAAGAGACGGTAAAAGAGACTGCAGATGTTTTAGAGGAAATATGCATACATGACTTTTTGGGGTCACCTAGGACAGCAGGGGAGACATTATGCTGTCAGTCTGGCTAGTCTCCTAGGAGGACCTTGGCTCCTGGGTTTGTTACAGAGATCTTGGAAATAGATGAGTTTGTTGCAGTCATGGCAAGATAGCTTCTATTCAGCAGGCTCAGAATGCCTGAGAGACATAAGCAACCTTCCTGGGGATATTGATCTCTTCCCCAATTAATGGCAGCACTTTTGTGCTTGTACAGTGTGCAAGTCATCTTCTGACTTCACAGCTGAGTGGAGAAGTGTGAGAAAAATGAAACAGTTTCAGGCAAAAGCCAGCAAAAATTTGGCTCTCCTCTGCATACAGATCAACTTATGAGTGTGAAACAGAATCCAGCATTTCCTTACCAGTAAGATGAATGCACTTCCTTTCAATTTTGGTTATACTTTCTGTTTTCCACATAAACATGGTTAACTCTGGGAAATAAGCTACCTAGTATACAAAATAGTGACATACAGCAGAATAATTCAGAGATTCTTTGTACACATTGGCTAACATCACGAAGTGTGAAAGATTTTGAACATATGAATGAAGGGAATGAATGGGAAGGGAATGAATGAAGGGAATGAAGGGAAAAGAGGTGTTGCTGTGCTACCCAGGCCCTTGTATTTCCCGATTGGTAACCTGGGACAAAAATAGGGATGAATTCCTGCCCTGAAAATTAAAAGATTTGGGGAAAAAATAGTCCATCTTTAGGAGTGACAAAACAATGGAAGCAGTTTCTTAAGTGGCTGCATTCAAAAAACCAGCAATGCTCCATGAATTCTCAAGGGTCCCATACTGGAAAAATCTAGAGTCTAAACAGATTCTTTCAAAGCAGAATGAATACTCTGGACAGAAAAACCATGTATGCAGCAAGACTTAAATCAAACCACGGCCTCCTGCTTTCAGACACAAAGCACCTTTCCCTAAGTCCAGATTATGTTGATAGGAACATGGCAAAGGAACACTGGTGGTGATCTCCTTCAAATGTGCTGGCATGAGCAACTGGTTATACAAACAGGATGTTGTGCAAGGAGTACACAAAGTTCTGAGATACACAGCTCCTCAGTGATTAGGAAGTGTTAGGAACAAATCTTTATTGCTTCCTCTTCATCAATAACAATTTTGTATTCTAAATGCAAAGGTAGCAAGATGGCAGGAAAGAAGGTATTTATAAAAATAATTCATTTTAATTCGCCATTTAACTTCAGCATAAACAGTATAAAATATGTCCTAAAGCTATGTATACAGTTATGGATGTGGTTTGGGGATTTATTTTAGCAATAACCTGTTATTTAGCTTTAAAGACTTTTGTCTTAAGTAACAAACAACAAATCTTGATTTATTTTCAGATTTCTCAAAGAAAAACAAAAACCATAGGATTTTATTAATTCACTTTCTCCAAAAGAATTAATTAAAAGGGAGAATTCTGTATCAGAAGATTAGATCCACTTCTATGTGCAAGGCCTGTGCAAATGACCTGACTTCAGAGGGAAGTGAGTGCCACGTGTTTGCAGTGCTGCCCCACCTAGCCTTCCTCCTTTCCTACCATCAAGGAGGATTTGCACTGAGGTGAAAGAAGCCCCAAAGAAATGTTCTGAGACAACACACACTTGCATCTGACCTGTAACAGTTTTGGATGAGCTTGTTCCTGAGATACAAGGCAACAAACTCCACAAAAGGTAAATGTAAGTATATGCAGTTGTATCTAAAAATAGACAATAGAGACACAAGGCAACAAACTCCACAAAAGGTAAATGTAAGTATATGCAGTTGCATCTAAAAATAGACAATACAAGTGCCTAAAGCATGAGTCTGCCAGTAACGCAAAACTGTAGGTTAGAAAGTTTTCTCTCCTCATAAGCTGAGAACTCTATGCTTTACTTCATCTGATATAATTTGTATTTCATATCCTGTATCTTACAGAAATATCTGAGATTAGCTAAAAGCTGAGGCAAAATAACCTTTTCTAAGATAAGAACTACCCTAACACATTATCAAAAACTGTGGCACCTTTTCAGAAAAATGAATGTGTTTTAAGTACTTTTATCACTGGAGATGGATGACACCTAAACACTTCATAAGAGGTTTATCCTGAAACTCAACAGAGGGCAGTTACCCAATTTGTGATTTCCTGAAGCAGCAAGACCCAATTTGTGATTTCCTGAAGCAGCAAAGAAATAAATCATACTAGCTTTTAGCAAAGTTCTGTTAATACAACAACCAAAGAGCATATGGTATTTGTAGGTGTTATGTGACTGTTTAAACCCTCTGCTTTACTGACAAAAATAAAGAATGAAAAGGTTTTGCAAGTAGATTAGTCTCACTTTTGATAAACATAAACACACTTAAGAACTTTATTTACAGACTTTTTTCTAATTTCCACTAAGAGAGGGTAAAGATGTTTTTCTTTGGTTTTGCACTTAAAATTCACTACATGTAAATATTCTTAATTTTATGGCAACCTCTTCTCTATCCCTTACAGTAGTCAAGAGATCTATTACATTGCAGAAGATCCACATTTAACAAGAATATAAGCCACTGTCTTAGTAGGAGAGCTAGACATGAATGATGGTGAAAAAAGCTAAAAATATTTTATGGCTGTATTAGTATAACTGCATAAATCTTTTATGGTAGTGCTTCATGCATTTTCAGGTATTTTATGAAGGGTTCCTTACAAATTCAAGCTATTTTTCAGCTTGCTGCTTTCTCTTTACACTTAAAATTTCATTCATTTTCTCTGTTGCTAATTTCTATGCTGCGTTGATCCTTACAATGAAATGGTCTCCATTAACATAATGGTGGTGCCCATTTGTGTCATTTGATGCAGGAATAGCAGTGAGGTCTTGACTGGCAAAGTATAATATGGAGACTCTCTGCTTTAGGATAAACAGAACAAACTTGACTATATCAATGCAGGCTTTGAAAGTAATATATACATTACTTTCTAGATATAGAAACCAATATACCAGGTATTTTTCTCCTTTATTCTTTTTAAACAAAAAAGGAAATACAAATGATCTTTAAATATTATTACAACTAGTCATCATTCTCCAGATAATGATGTAAACATGATGATCTGGCAGATATGCAATGTACAAATACAATGGAAGAAGACACTAGTAAAAATTATAATGATGATCTATTTTGTTTTTTCAAAACTTTTAAAGATAATCCATACATAAGTCTTTCAAAAAAACACTGACACAGATTAACTACTTTTCTCATTAAAAAACCCCAAACATTTCACAATAGATATTTAGCTTAGAAACACTGCTTACCTTAACTTTTTCTTCCAATCTTCCTAAGCGTACACTGCCTTCTAGAATTTTCTTGAGAACGCCTTGATTCTCATTTTCCAAACATTTGGCCTGGAACCATGCAGTATAAAAAGCTACATGTAAGCATTCCGTGGTTTTGTGAGTGCAGACAAAATGCATACCGTGATTCTAAGAATCAGTTCCCTCAGTTTCTAGGAGACATTTATTGTGCCCAGTTTTCCAAAGTCCAGTTTGTAGTGGACAAGGACTTGAGTTGTGTCACCATTGCTCCTCTTCTAGAATTAGGAACTAACTGCTGTATCTTTTTGTCGAATGCTGATGACAACCTTTGTCTACTACCTGAACAACAAGTAAAAGAAGCTTCAACAAAGTTTTGTATACTTATTTCAGATTCAATTTGAAGACAAGAGTATGAATATGAAAATTGAAATTGTGCCCAGTATCTTGTAAAAGCAACAAAATGGGCTGACATAAAGCCCAGAAACCTCCATGCCAGGCACTTGCACTAAACAGAAACTCAAAACCTCTCAATCAGCCTGTCAAAATGACTGCTAAGCAGTAAGGAGCAATAATATGCATATGCATCCAGAGCAGAAGGTCCATACAGATCACTTCAAGGATAACAGTCCGCCCTTAGACTCAAAAACAAGTGTTAAAATTTTATGATTGTGTGCTATTTTTAAATTCATGTAGCTCAACATCAACTTCTAAAACTAGGTTAAAAAAAATCTTTTAAACTTGGCATGTTGCATTGCAAAACCTAATGTTCATGTGAATTAAGGCTTAATTATATTACCTCCAGAAATAAGGGTAGTTGTATCTAATTACTCCTCTAGAAAAAAACCTTTTGCTGCTCCTATCCTATTTGCTAGGGTCTACTTAAATAGAGCTAAATCCTTCAACTGGAATTATAGCTTTATTCTTTGATAATTCAGATTAATAATAACTTGTGCTAGTAGCACAATAATTGTGGGAAATTTCAATTCAGTTGTACCAATTATTTAAAGGTAATTACCAAAAATACAAGATGATCACGTTCCTTAGCTATCTTCTCCACCAGCACAATAAGGTTTGTTAGATAGTGATGGGCTGTGACTTCTTTTTCTATTGATTCCTCCAGTTGCAGTTCCAAAAGATCTATTTTCTTCTTTAATTGCCTAGAAAAGAAGAAGGAAAATCTTTAGATTGGGAATAAGTAATGACCTTAAAAAACCTGTATCACATGTGCCGATCAACACGTACAAGTCTCAAACAGTCGCACATACTGTTAAAAATGCACAGGCTCAGAATACTTGCAGTGCCAACAGTATCATGTTCCAATTTTGGGGGGCTGTTCTTTCTTTACAATACGTTTTCTGAATAACAACAGTAGCAATGATTCTAAAGAACAGTTTGTGCGATGGCTACAAGTTTGTATTTCTTAAGATATAGAATACTGTCTTTACTTTTTAAAATACTGTGAATTCATCTCTAAGCAATCAGGTGCATGAGAAGATCTGCAAATAGTGTAAGTCTTATCTAACTGCAAATAGTATATGTCTACTCATCTTATTTTCAAATGAATACACCTAATGATGAATTGCTATAGCTAGCTACTAACTACTAAATTAAAGATATATTCTTAATTTGCACATAGACACAGAAGAGTGAGCATGAAAACATACAAAGGTTAGCAAAACTTGACAACCAGGCCTCTAGACATGACAAAGATATGTTCAGGAAACGTGGGGTTTTTTGCAGTAGGTAGAACATACACATTATGGGAAGTTAGGCAATATTCTTTACAGATATTTCCCGTTCTTTTAGAAATAAAAGTATTTCTGTACAAGAAAATGAGACTGTGATAGGACCTTTGTGTCTTTTGAGTCTTTTGCACCTCAGTTTCCAGGATGTTCTTGTCAGCCATGAAGTTATTTTTCTCTAAGAGCAGTTTCTTGTTTTCAGTTTGCAGTGATGCTATCTTTCCCATTAGAGCTTCTACCTCACAGCGTTTTTTCTCCTGTTCCTCTTGTAAACAGCTGCAAAAACAAGTGTAGAACAGGTATCATGTATAGATCTACCTCACAGAAATGCTAAGTTACAGGAAGATACCCCTGTTGAAGTTATGAAACAAGATACAACTGAGAATGCTCAATGTTCACTGGTGACATCAGAGAGGTATTACAATCTCATATCAAAATCATGACTAAATTATTCACGTAATTCTTTCTGACTGCACTTTATTTAAATTATAAAAATATGTAGTCCAGACGTAATCCCTTCGTGCTTCTTTTTTTTTTTTCAAAGAAAATACTATCAACACCAAAATACAAGGTCTGAGGACTTCTCAGGATGGCACTGTACCATGAAACAGCAACCTGCACTATCCAAAGCCCTGAAAGCGTGCAAATTTGTGTAATGTCTTCACAGAAACAAAAAACTGTAGATTGTGCTGCATGGCAGCACTTTTGAGTTGTGCTGTTTTGTGTAATTCCCATATTGTAACAACTGAAGAAACCATAAGTTCTAGTTCAGAATTTCAGGATTCTTTAGACATGTTCCAAAGATGGGAACACAAGAATGAGAACATTTTATATATAATATTGATAGAAGCAAATAGCTTTGACAAAAATAGTATTTTTAATGCCTCCTCTTCTACTATTTAAAATGGTACAATTAGCAGTAGGTACTCTATGCTAAAAACACTTCTACCAATGTTTCTAGAACTGGGACTTCCTTTTGTAATTTTAAATGTCTCTAAAAGCCAAGACAGTCTTGTTTAAATACTTCTTTCTCTTTCTTTTTGCTTTGGTAGTTATCCTCCTGGATTACCAGCATAAATTTCCACTGGCCTCCCACCTACAGAGGGCTGCATGTGCAGCTCTGGTCACGGGCATATTTTGCACCAATGTTTCTCCATGTACCACATGTAAGCTCATACCTTTTTAGATCGTTCACCAAAGCCAAGTGCTCCTCTGCTGGTATTCTGCTACCCAGTTTGGTTTTCAGCTCTTCACACGTAGACCACAAACCTTCTAGCTGCTTCTGGTACTCTGTTATTTCCTCCTCTTGACTCTGTTGCTTATCTTCTAAGACTACTATTTGTTTGGTCAACTTTGCAGCTTTTGGAAAAAGGAAAAAAAAGTCAATTGTGTTAGCAGAACTAATTCAACCACTTAGTGAAACTTCAACAAAACCATTCATACGTTAATTTCTAGTTGTTTGCAACATTATGTAACAAAGGATTTATATGTTTGTGTTTTAACAGTTTGGACTTGATTTTTGCTGTCTCAAGCAACTTGTTTTGGAAAAGTGCAAAAACCTCAAGAGTATTTTTTCAAGGCTATAAGCTCATTGAAATGTCATTTTACTCTGGAAAATTCTGATTCAGTTTAAAATGCTCTTCAATTATGTAAAAGACTGTATTGCTGTTTAACAGTTCTTTCTTTTTCAGAAAAAGTAAGTCAAAATGGAGTATTTTTTACAATGTCAATAGGTGATGAAGACTTTTTTTTTAAGTATCAGTTGACATCCAGAGCTTGATCTCCTATTAACATTGCCTACATTCAAGGACACTTTTTCGGCATATATAAAGTTGCAAAAAAACCCCAGCCAATCAAAATCAAAACTCCTCCAAGCTTGCCAAAACAAAACATGACAATAGAAAACAAACAACCCTACAAAAATCAAAACCTGCAATACCACCTTTAGTGTAGTTCAGACAACTAGCAACTCAAGCACTTTTACCTTCTCGAACATGCTGTCTGTGACTGTCTTTTGCTTTAGCTTCTTGAATTTTGAGTTGTTCCATCAACAATGCATTTTCTTCCAAGACCAGCTTGGCCTGAGTTTGCAGCAGCGGCCTGCAATGATAACCAGCTTGTAACTTTGAGTTGTAGCTATGTCCAAAGAACTAACAAAACTGACTTTTAACAGTGTAAACTTAAATAATTGTATTTGAACCTTTTTAAAAAACAGATTAAAAATCCTTATTGAAAGCAGTATCAGGACCTGAGGTAACCAAATCTATACAGATACTAACACCTGTATTTCTACCTCATTGAAAGTAGATCTATGCCACTGGGTGAATCTACTGAAAGAATTAAGATTATGATGCATGCTGTCTCTTCCAAATCCCTCCTCATGTAGACAGACACTGTGTCATCTGAGTCCTTGCAAGCAACTACGGCCTGTGTCATGGGTGCAGGAAGAATTTTTATGTAAACTCATAGCAGATGCTGTTCCAAAACCTGTTACACTGGTTAAGATTTATCTTCCATTTTCCACTTTAAGTTTGTTTATGGTGAATGAATACCCAGCTGTTGTTCCAGCTACATTATCCCAAATACCATAATCGCAGCATAAGAATTTTTTGTATACACCATGTCTCCTGTTCCTGTTGCAGATACAGAGAGTAACACTGTCTTTTTTCAGCCTTTGTTCTGTAAGTGAGTGTCCTAGGGTGACTTTGTGATGCTTGTATCCCCAGCTATCTGTTCTGTTTGTGCTGGATATTGAGTTCTACACCTTCAAGGCTGGTTCTGGGAGCAAAGGAGGGAAAGAGATGCTCGGGGTTTGTTTGCAGAGACTGCTCTCACTCCTCCACATTTCGCTCCTGGACTGCGCTGTCTGCAGCACGGACAGACAGCGGGACAGATCTCCTGTGCTTTTAGTCAGTTCTTAGCTAGCTGAGGCAGAGAAGTTCCCTGGACTGTTTTTTCCTTTTCCTTGGGACTGTTCAAACCTGCTCTGGGCTGAAAACCCAGAGGAGCACCGGGAGCTCACACCTGCAGCCCACCAGGGCCCAGGACGGCATTTTCCAGTGCCGGAGGGACTGGTAAGGGAC
>WBMY01004733.1:55633-105884 GCA_013397315.1 Donacobius atricapilla | reverse complement strand
AGCAAAAGCCCCGGAGCAGCGGCAGACGGGCTGCCGCAGGCCGCTGTCGCACGCAGCCGGAGACGCCCCCTCGGGAAGGGACGGGCTCGGGGTCCCTTCGCGGTGAGGGCGGCGGTCGGAAAAGGCGCCAGCGCAGCGGCTGCTCTCGCCAGCAGAAGCTCACGCACAGGAAACGAATCGGGGCGGGATGAAAACCCCGCAGTGGCAGCGAATCCTGCGGGCAGCGAGTGTGGCACCAAAACCACACGGGGCCGCTGGATGCCCATCCCGAGCGAGTGCGGGGCTGAGCCCGGCCCCTGAGCCCCAGCGAAACCTCGGGCTGGCGGCACTTCCCAAGGGAGAGCCCCCGCTGAGAGCCGGCACTCAGCTGCCCTCCTCCTCCTCCTCCTCCTCCTCCTGCTCCCAGCCACGTCTTTTGTCTCCCAAGTATCATCATTCCCACCTCTTAGGCAACAAATGGGAGAAAATTCCCTGAAAGGAAAGAAGAAAAAGAAAAATCCTAACCTCCAGCAACTACTTAACTTCATTATGTTTGCATTGTCTCACTTCTCAAGAACATCAAATTCTTGTAAAGCCACATTCCAATGCTATTTTATATTAGTGGAAAACTGATGTCATTGGCACATGTAAAGGAATGTAACCTGCAATATCTAGGACAGAATTACATGTGCTTCCAGTGCAAAACTCCACATTCATATTTAATCTTGACTCTAAAATTATTCCAGGCATTACAGATCAGCGATGTTTCGACATGACAATCGTGACGCTATTAATTCTTCAGAAAAACAATGAGGACAAAAAAAAAATTCCTTAAGATCTGTAATTTTAAAAGTCTGCATTAAATAAGCAAAATAATTTTTAAGTTTTAAATTCATTTCTAGTAATATAACTTGCCATTCTGTAGGGGTAATGGAGTTGTTTAATTGCTCATGCAGATCTTCATTCTCCTTCACCAACTCTTCAACTCGTGCTTTAAAATTCTTCATATCCTCCTGGAAGACAAAGGATTTAATATAAAACTCTTGATAATTATTTTGCTTTAAGTGCATCAAGAAAAATTTTCGTAAGTACACATGCTAGGTGCCTTCTAGTTATTGCTGCAATAGAATATTATCTCACTACTCACTCATCTCTAATTCAGGTGTGCATATTCGATTTCTAAATTGCTTCATTAATCTAGTAATATTTGATGTAAAATAATACTGATTTTGTGTCACATTTCTGCAAGTTGTAGACTCCTAGAAGATAAGTTTTAAAAGCTGAATTCTGGAAACTACTGGATGATACTGTCCATTTTCCATAGGAGTGACATGGATTTGAATATGATAAGACAACATAGTGAATTTACACTAATATAAAAAATCCTTGCTGTTTTCTGCTTATTTTATGGCTTAATTTTTTTAAGGAAATACATTTCTATTTAAAACCTAGGAAAGTTGTAATCTGAAGCAAATAGCAATTTTTAAAGATTCAGTGACAAAAAATACTTTTAAAAAGCAAAAAGAGTACCCATTCTTTTAATACCTAGAAGTAAGTATTCTTCTACCACAAAACCCACAAGCAGCTTTAAGAGCAGCTATACAGAGCACTGAGTTCCCATCATTAATTACTTTTTTCTAATTCTTTCTACCACTGGCTAGTTTATGGTTTGCTCTATTTTTAGAGCCCATCTTACATATCTCAGTGTAGTGCCTGCTCCTAAATGTGAACAGGCTGACAAAAACAAGCAAGCCAAGTACGACAAGACAGCACAATGACTGTGCATGGAAAGGTAAAACAAAGTCGCTTTAAATTTTAGGCAGACAACGGCACTGGCAAACCCCTTTAAAAATTCAGTAATTTATTTCTGCTTTAGTGTTTATTTCTTCTAAATAGCAACTTGCCTCATGTTCAAGAATAAAATCTTCCTTTTCTCTTATTCTATCTTCATATGCCAACAGAAGAGGTGACAAATACTTAATATCCAGCTTAAAAGAAAAGCAAAAAATAAATGCATGTAAATTATTTACAAGCCATAATTTCATCCGTATTTTCTACTTCAGCCATAGATTATTAGTTTCAAAAACTGTTAAAAGGGTTTCATATATGACTTGCAGACTAAAGTGCAGAACTGACAGAGGCGTGCAGACCACCATATGCAGAACAATGCTGCAGAAACACTTCATAGTGCTGTGTCAGGAGCAAGCTTTGGCAGGGAAAAGCCTGCATGCTTTACTTGCATCTTTCTTCTAAAAAGCAGCTTCAACTTATCACATGTCTAATGTCACAGTAGGACATGAAATAGATTGAGTCCTTGTAGTTGTCAGAAGAGAAGGAAGGCTTTATTTACATTCCCAACAGGTTCTTTTAGAACACGCTGTGTAAAAAGGTCTGTTATTGGTCCATGGCACTGACACTGCTCTCCATTGGTTCAGGAATAGGAAACAACCCCTGGGGACAGTTGTTCTGGCAAAGGGAACACTGTTTGCTGAGCCTGTGCTGGGAAACGCAGAGAGATGTTTTGAAATGAGAAACTGTTGGCAGCTTTCCCTTGGGAAAGGAGACAGCAATGGTTAGCAAGCTGAAATTCTCCCAGGCTCAGAAATATCGAGCCCACAATATAACACTATATATAACACAGCCAAACATGGATGCAAATGACTGCAAAACAAGATTCAAACACTATAGTGAATGCTACTGCTAAAAAATTTATCCCAGATTCATTAGTAAGTGGGAAAGGAATTTTTACACTCTCAGGTCTGCATCTTTAAGAGTAAATACATACATATGTGATTATTGGCTATTTTGGGTAAAAAGACAGAGCAGGAGAACTTTCTCATTCTGTACAGTTCTCAGTAACAGTGAGGAAGGAGAGATCTGATATAAGAATAAGATAAATATAAGATCTGATTAGTATTTCAAGGAGAAATTGTTTTACATACTACAAATGCATTCCCTTTCACGGACTATCTGCCTTCCCCTTGTCAGAAATTCAGAGGCTACTACTGGATCCATGACCATTCCTACAATCAGAAATATTCTGTTTTCTCTTAGTATAGTCTTAAAAAAAGTAACAGCAAAAGATTAACAATTAAGATTCACAGTTAAGCAACAGACCTTGAAGCAAACTATATGGCAGACAATTCTACGTGAAGGTGGCATTTATGATTCTCAGTGTAACAATACTTTTTAATAGTTCAAAGTTGATGACTATGCAGTTTGTAGCTTACTGTACCTTCAACTAGAACTGCACACATTCATTACAAAGTTCTGCCATACATATTTTTCTGCAACAAAAGAAATGTTTCTAATATTCTGTTAGTATGTGATAGCTCAGCAGAGTAATATGTGAATACTTTGATTCCAGTAAAGAAATTGAGAGGAAAAAACAGTTAAGTGAAAATATTGACTTACCAGCCATGGTGGTTGTGGTCCTTTCATGGGTAAGCTTTTCAGCTTTAGATTCTAGAGCAGATATTTTAAAAGATACTGACATTACTTCCTGCTTTTTGAAGCACCAGCTACTGTCCATTGCAATCACAATTATCACCCCAAACAAGCTCATGTTTTCATTACATGTGTTCCATATGTAACACACACCCAAAAAAATGAAAGTTCAGTAGCTTACTGATACAAAATAATACTGAATTCTTAATATTAGACTTAATGATATGCTTATTTTGAATTATTTTTAATTTCAGAAAAAGCCTGTGCAATTTGTAGACTTTATGGCAGATTTGGAGAAAACAGAAAAACCAGAAGATTATATAACAGACAATGGGACATTTCAGTAGAAACTGCCTTGATAACCAAGATTCTCACCTCTTCTTGGGACAATGGCCTGAATTTAGTTTGATAGCGACTTAACTCCACATTTAAACGATGGACCATTGTTTTCAAAGCATCATTTTCATCTACCAGTTCTTGTGCTTGTTGTCTGAGAGAGAGCAATTCTCCTGCCTCCTCTATTAAAACAAATATTCAACAAGAAAGCTCTATTAAAATTCAAGAAATGTTCACAACAATTTGTTAATTGTAATGAAAAAAAATTAAATAAGCTAGAATAATAACCAATAATTTCTCTCAAAATAATGTAATGGGAAAATCCTATGAAAAACTACTAGCAAAAAATCCATTATATATCGAACAAGTATTTTTTTTTTCTTATAATGTATCAATTCCTTGGCAGAATTTCTACAAATATAGAAAATACTGTTTGGAAACTACTTCTGCATGCATACTGACTAGAGACAACCTGCTAGAGGAAAAGGTTGTAAGAAGTTAGAAAAATTGAAAGAAGATAACTACAGAATAGCTTTTATGTTTCTCTCACCTTCTCTATGTGAGTTTTCTGCAGCTTCTTTAAGTCTTCTGTTTTCTTTTTCTAGTTCCTTCAGCTTTAATCGCAGTTCTTCTATGTGCTGTTTTGCACCCTCAAATTGTTGGACCATAGTTTGGTATGCCTTGTTCAGAGACCAGTTTTCCTCTTTCAGTTCTCTGAACTTTTCTTTGCTTCTGTTTTCCCATGCTTGCCTTGCCCGAACAGACACATCTGTAACGCCACAGAACAAGGCATTTAAATGGTATCCACACTGGAGTAGGAGTTTCAGCAAATGACAATCCATTTTTTCTAATTTTAACATTACATATGAGTGATACTTTATAAGATCAAAATCATCTCATGGCTCCCAAAAGATAAGACCAGAAAGAACAAAAAAGTGGATTTGGAAGGAGAGCTGTGGAGTGGCTGCAGGCTCCCATCTTTTCCCTCAGACACTAGAAACATTCCTTCTTTTAATGGAAAAGATTGTGTCAGCAGATCTCTCTCACCCAAACACCAGTGACTGGAGAGGTAAAACTGAAATGTCCACTGCAATAAGCAGAGTGTGTGTGCCCTGCCTGGACTAGTCAGTGTTCTTTAATCACCCATACAATGAAAGCTTTACATTCCTTCCACTGAACAGCTTCAGGGTTACTGTGTGGGCCTGATATTTCTGAGAGATTTTAGCCTGCTAGCAGCTGCTAACCTTTTCCCAAGGGAAAAATATCTCAAGGAAGCTCCTTCTCAAAACAATCTTTGAAAACAACTCTTCATTCTCATAACAATTTCTCTAGGTGGTGTTTGCCTTTCTAGTTCTGTTTCTCTAGTTTAACCATCGGGATTAGAGAGGTGTTGTTTCTATTCACCAATCACGTTAAGTCTGTATCGGAACACCTTATAAAAGGTAGTAAGAATTAGACATTAAAGCCTTCTTATGTTTTTGCCTTCTGAAAAAGTATTTGGAGTCATTCATTTTTTCATGTCCTACAACAACTTTACTGAATAGAAGTTACTGAACAATTCTTACAAAAGTAAACTTTTAGATTATCTGTGGAAAGCTGTGGATATATTGTTGCATCAGTAAGAATGTATCTCACTTCCAAGTTTTCCTTTCCATCTGTATAGAGTAAATAGCTGAAATGAAGGCAGAGATTTTAACCTTGCCAGCACAATCTAACAGCGTAGAGGGATCGATAAAACTCAGTACAGGACAGTTCCTTAGAAGAGGATATATATGAAACCCTACAGAGAGCTAGCTCCTGTACTGAGGATGCTGTGGGAGACCTTCATGTGTTCAGTACAATCCCAGGCAGTTCTGGCCACTGTTACGTTCCTGTGAAAAGGCCTAAGATGCTTGGACAGCCCAGGCACACACAAACCCCATGAGGTGGTAATAGCACATCCCATCACGAGACACACAGAGCTCAGTGCTGTGCCTGAAGTTGTCAGGTGGATCCAGAAACGCACAAAAAAGCTGCTGGCACACCGAGTCATTCATAACCCTGTGCTAGAGTTTCAGTTGTGATAGGATACTTAATAATGGTGACATCTGCTAGTGTAGACTGAATTTAATGTATTGGAGAGGTCCATATGACCGATTTCATTACATCATTTCACAATGTTTTAATTCCTTTAGACCTCAAAAGTCACTCAGATTGGAAAATAAAAACAAGTCTGAACCACCTAACCTGAAAGGCCTGAAACTACTGTTTTTATACATATCACAGAGCACTTTCTCATCTCCTGTACAGGAAAAACACTTTCACATACACACACACACATGCACACACAGAAATTAGGCTTACAGAATACAAGCAGGAAAATGTGTTTTCATGTACACAGGCATATTAATAAAATGAAAATGTGTAGCGAAGTCATAGAAAAATCCCAAGTACCTGGGGATGGTGGAGGTTTGTCATGTATCAGATTTTCAGCTATTAATTTCTCCTCCTAGCAGAGAAATAAAAAATGAGACAATTTGTTTTAACAGCATTGCTGCTGGAGAACTTAAGAAATAAAACTTTTGAAGGAGTTTCTTTTATATCAACAAAACTGAAGGTTGGATTCACTGCTGATAACACAAAACTTATCATCTACTCATCCAGACATCATTTTGTCCGTTATCACTGCCATCAGTCACTTGTGGACACCTGAACCTCACTTATCTTTAGTAGTTAGAAATGCACAGTTCTCAAAACTACTTTTTTTATGGCTGACATAAAAGTCACATAAACACAAAGCTTCTTCACCAAACAGGAAGAGTATTCTTCCCACTTGTTAGTTTGTATAGAATAAGACTTGAGACTAGTCACTTATGTCAGTCCCTAACTGGGTATCAGCAGATCAATTAAAATGTAAAATGTTTCTCAAAGTTGAAGAATTTTGTTCTTGTTTTGCTGGAAAAAACCAAAAGTATTTGTACATTTTCAGAAGGTTCTTGCACCAGGAAAGAATTACAGCGTCCTTTATGCCAATGTATTTACTTGAGGTGAAGGTGATATAGAGACTTTCTCCATGTTTTTATGAAACAGCAGTGAAGGTTTTTACAGATATGCTGTCATGTGATTTACCACACTGATGATACTGAGTGACACCAATGACTAAATGAGACAGAACTCATGAACATTTTCAAAGAAAAAGATATGTGGTTAAGAACGTAACTTTTTGTAGAAAAAAGTTATGGTAACAGTGGAAGAACTGACCATTTTCATAAACAATCTTCTAGCAATCTGAGAAACTAAATTTTTGGGTATTCCTTTTCAAGCTTATGAAAGCAGTCAGATCAGCTCAAATATAAAACTATAGAAAAATGTGGTAAAGTCAGGCTCAGAATTTGAAAACTAACAGTATGAGCTATCTACTGCTGGAGTATGGCGTCTCTCATTCTCAGTTTCTTTTTCACGTGAGGAATGACAGGACATACTATAAAAAAAAACCCCAATGACTTTTGTGTGGACCATTTTTCTATATAGTTGCATTTTCCCTAAAGGAATGATTAGCCATTCTTGTACTCCAAAAGGAAAAGATTCCCTAGTGGCAGTAAATTCATTTTCTTTTAAGTGACTGCAAATATATCAGCTTTTTATGACACCCTATTTTCCAAAATGCTTCATAAATAAACCTTTATGTAAATCTTACCTTTAAATTCAAGCCTAGATTTTGGTCTTCTGTTAAAGAAAAACAGGTATTTCAGTCAATTAGAACAAAAATTATTTTAAGTCCATAAGCTGTAAGGGTTCATAAGGATATGTATGCACATATATTATACATGCAAATAAATAAAAAACAGTCCTTCCCAAACCACAGATTAGATCACTAAATTGCCATTAACTCTTTCATGGTGTATCGGGATACTCACTTTACCTCACACTGGATAGGTGCGAGTGTGGAAGAAATGAAGCTGTATTGTTGGCTTCTGTTATAAGTTTAGAATTTGACTGAAATATTTTCATTGATTTTACTGCACTCAAATCCTATTGCATCTCTGAACCAAACAAGTCTAATTCTGACATCTTTCAAGACCTGCAGCACTTACGATGCAGAAGAGGGATTAGAAACAGTGTACATATCCTGTATTTTGTCAGTTTAATGCCTTGACTTCCCAAATGGTTTTATCAAAGCAACTATTCTTTCTGAATATTGTTCTTTATAAAAGTTTTCAAATTACTCCACTGAAATAAAACTGAAAAAATGCTTGGATCCAATATGAATAAAATTTAGAAAGACACATTTTTTTTCAAAATTGACTCAGTTTTGCTTTCTCTTTCCTATCCAGTAGCTACAGAACGGGAGTAGTGGAGCCATCTGTGGGAGACAAGAAAAACCTTATAGAATAAGGGCCTTACAGGCCTCTGTTCACTTCTGGTCATTTCTGTCACTTCTGCTCCCCAGAAAGCACTCTGGGAAAGCCTCGGCTAATGGGATAGCAAAAAATAAGTTACATAACCTAAAATAACAACTTATATAACCAGAAAAGAAGTCCTGTAACTGGTGTGCGGTCACCTCAGGTTCAGGATTCTGCATGGCCAAGGGTCCACGTGGACACTGCCTGACCAAAAAGGTGACTGGGTAAAGAAAGGTGTGAACAGCAACACCGCAGGGGCAGGCAGCCAGTGCAGGTTTGTTTTATGTCACGAGAATGGAAACGGGTAAGAGTTTCGTGTCTGAATACAGCATAGAAAGGCCTGGTTTTTTGCAATTAACCATTTTCCTTTGCAGCTGCTAAGGGGAGCCCATGGTTTTTCATTGCTACATCCATCCTCTGTAAAAACTGCATTTTCTGGCTCTGAAACTAATTCTTATTTCCCTTTTCCTGATTTTAAAATAACAGACAAGATAATTATGCAAGAAAACTGTTATACCAGTAGATTGGTCTTTCTCTATTGTTATCATTTTTTTTCTCCACAATATTCTGTTGTTACAAGAAAATAGCCTAATGACAGATCCAGTAACAACCCAACTGTTCCAAATCTAATGAAATGACTTATTGAAAAAAAATTATTTGTGAAGCTTAACAATTCAGTGCTTAGGTTGATAGCCTGAGACTGATGATCATGTTTATTTCTCTATTCTGAAGAAACATCCTGACAGCAATAATGATACAACTTTGCAGAAGGTATAAACAACACTACTGTCACACCGTTTCATTAATTAAAAACTCAGCAAGTTTCTACTACTGTTTTTCAGACATGGCATTTTTTCGTACAAGTAAAATACCTGATTAAAAATCTTTTCCTCTATCTCTAGCTTTTTTTTTTGCACATTGCTGACGCACATCCACTCACACACAAACACACACTCACACTTTGATCAGAAGGCATGAACTAAAACTCCACTTTATTTGAAAGTCTGACTCCAATATATAGTATCTCTAAAAAGGCCAGGGATTGGGGGAGAAGGTTGACACCTCTCCCCATCCCGTTGGTCAGGACAACTGTCCATCAGCTGTCCATAGCTCTAAGATAAAGAATGTAAACTATCTTGAAACTACATTAACATTGGCCAGCGTTTACAGACCAGAGCTGAGAAAGAACCCAAAACATGAAACTGTGAAACAGAAGAGAAGGCTGGAAAAATCAGGGCAACACATTGCTAGTTTCTATAGTTTATACTTTGTTTCCTTTTTTTTTTTTGAACACAGTAACACTCCAAAAAGTTCCAGATTATAAGCCTGACTGCTTCTGTCACATGTATCAACAAAAACATAGTAGAGAATGACTGTACTTTACAAGAGTTCACAAAACCTTCCCTGCCCCCTCATTTTATAGTGACTGACAGTTCATTTCACAGTGAATGTAGACCAATCTTTCCTTTTCATACAGGTTTTTAATCTTCTGTAACTATTAGAAATTGCCAAGTATTTAGTAGCATTTCTTTAACTGCCCTTTAAAAAAACTGATATAACATTACAATATAGTATTACATTTATCTTATTAAAAATATTTTTCCCAATGGCATTAAAAAGCATGGCATTTTGCCTTAAACAAAGTTTACTTACCTTCTATTTGCACACTTGACTTATCCACCACCACCTGACATTCAGTTTCATGGGAAGAAACCTCTTTCTTGTCAGCATTAGGAATAGGAGATGGTGGACACTCTTCCTATGTAAAAATAAGACAAATCTCTAAATCATGAGATCACTGTTAAAATAGCCCATGTATCTTTATATCTGTATGACACATTCAGTATATTAACGTCCCAGTCACATTCAGAATTGTTCACTAATATTTTAAGATAATAAATTACATGATTTGCTTCTTCTCTTGTTGTTTTCTTGGGGTTTTTTGGCAGGTTTTGTTGTTGTTGTTTAGGGCTCTATGTAAATAAAATCTAAACCTTACAGTGATCAACGGGAGGTCAGCAAGTATGATATGATTAGCTCGCAGGGCAAGTACTCTCTGTCACCTTCTTTGGTTACAAGAGTCCATGAAATTATTCTTTTGCTCATTTGCTGTGGCGTATGTAAACTTGATCATCAACCATTTTTCTACCATATCACAGCTGTGAGGGATTAATGAACCATTTTTAACATTATCCTTGCCGGTTTTCCCGTTGATCAAACACCGGTGTTCCACATATTCTACCCACTCCCTTTTTTCCTTTCTTTTCCTTCCCCTTCCCTCCTCTTAGCAGCTACTGTCTCTTCACCTCGGGGTGTTTTTTTGATTCTTTCACATTTTGGGATTTATGGTGTATATTCTATGACAGATGGTTCTACTTTACTAGTGCTGAGTTTTTTTGAAGAGGCATTTTTTAAGAAAACTTTCATTGCCTTTTTCCTATTCAGTACTCTTCCTGTTTGTGAAATTTTTGTATCATTTCTGATTTAACTTAAATGTACCTTAGGAGTACTAAGTTCATTGCTGGTTAAGACAATCCAAAATTATAGCTTACAAAAATTCCCTGGTCTTCAAGAATAGGTTAATTTATTTTGTTCAATTCTGAATCTCCCCATTTCTATATAGGTCTGTGCTCATTAGCACAATACTGAACCATTAATTAAGCTTTCATGAATGCTATGGGACACGTTATAAAGTGTTATATCCCAGAGTAAAGCACAAAATGAGACAAGCTATTTTAATGCAGCTCTCCAAGAGTAATGTACAGTATCTATTGCTTTTCCCAAATCACATGCATGAAAATCATGGAATATTTAAGTTACTAGTGCTTGTAACAAATCATCCACTATGTAAGTACCATATAAATTATTGGACATTTTACAAGACTAAATTATGCATGATAGTTATATACAATACCAGTGTGCTCCTAATAACCAGAGAGAAAGAGTCTGTGACAACCAACAAACCTAACTCATGGAAGAGAATCACAAAAATTGGCATGTGAAATAAATACTGAATACATGTCTGAAGAGTAAGAAGAGAATATAAAGCATCTGAAATACTAACATGCATCAATACATTAAAACATGATAAAGGAACTAATGCATTTAAAAATCTTACCTTTTTAGTTTTGCAGGGAACAGAATAAATAGCATTGGAACTAAAGCTTCCTTCCCTTTTCTCATTACTCTGACAGCTGGACTCTGCCTCTTTATCAGCATCTGAGAGATAGGAATCCATGTCCTCATCTTCACCATAATTGCCGGATATTTCCAGGGGCTGTGGAGGAGATCTGTCACAACCATCAAGTTTCCAGTTAGATATGCAAAAAGCAACTTAATGCCTGTTTCAGCACTGCTCACTCTACAAACAACCCAACACTTGTAAAGTAGAACCATCAATCTTACAATAGACACAAGTCCAAAGAGGCAGTCAGACATCTAAGCTTCTGTTAACTGCAAACAAGGAATGCAGTTGTCTTGATTTTGAGACAAACTTCAGGAGAAAACGGCCTGGAATGAGCATTTCTGTTTGGCTGCTGTTGGCAAGACGTGAGCTGTTGCCATCTTTCTTGTCTCACCCTATAATGAGGCTGGTGCTGCAATAAAGCTCGAGGAACATCTCCTGGCAGTCCCGTCCCCTTATTTAGAAAACCAGATCCAGTGATAATAAACCATCTCCACAATGGCAGTCTATGTGTATACTCTAAAATAGACAATTAACACTGGTACTTCCTTTTCCTCTCTATTTTAAAATGCCAGATTAGAGATAGAAGGTTCCAAATTCTACCAAAAAGACAGTCTGAAATAATCATTGTAGCACAAAGGAAATATCTTACATGTAATTCAAGTGATTCCTCAGTTCATCACATTCTGTAAAATTGATCATCATTTGACAGAAATAATATATTGTTATGGTAGGACATGACAGATTGACTCCATAGAGTTGTCAGAAGAGAAAGAAGGCTTTAGTTACAATCCCAACAGTTTCTTTTAGAACACGCTGTGTAAAAAGGTCTATTATTGGTCCATGGCACTGACACTGCTCTCCATTGGTTCAGGAATAGGAAACAACCCCTGGGACAGTTGTTCTGGCAAAGGGAACACTGTTTACTGAACCTGCGCTGAGAAACGGAGAGAGATGTTTTGAACAAGGAAACTGTTGGCAGCTTTCCCTTGGGAAAAGAGCCAGTAATGGTCAGCAAGCTAAAATTCTCCCAGGCTCAGAAATATCAAGCCCACATCATATAATTTTACTTATGACTGCTATACAATCCAAATCTGCCCCTCTTGAGATTGTATATGTGACACCACTTTACAAGAAATGGAATAAGGATTGTTGGACACTTCAGACTGAATTTATGATGTGCTAAGAAAAAATAAGCAGCTGCAACAGCAGGAGTTTGCTATCACTCTTCGGTAAAATTGATTGAGACATTCCATTTCTAATTTAAGATATCAAACCAGAAGTATACACTACCCTATTCTGAGCTCTGTGACTGTTGCATATGGCTCAAAACATTCTTGCTCCAAGGAGGCAGAATCACCCTCAACGAGCGACCGCTGCTGAGGCTGAGGAATTGCAACAGTGCGCCCTGTGAGTGCTGTGGCAAGGATTGCTGCTGCCAGAGCAGACCTGGAAGGAAACAGAACAAAGCAATGAAGCAACACTGATGCTCTCTCTGTGCTCCACATTTTATATCTCTTCCTTTACAGAATGTCTTCACCATTTAATCAAAGCAAAATGTTCACAGTTAATAAGAAAAATACCACTAAATGCTATGGGACTGGTTATACACTACTATATCCCAAAGTAAAGCACAAAATGGGGCAAGCTATTTTAATGCAGCTCTCCAAGAGTAATGTACAGTATCTATTGCTTTTCCCAAATCACATGCATGAAAATCACAGAATATACTGAGTTACTTTCCCAAAATTCACATCAATAATTTACAGTATTTAACATTCACTTTACTACCTATTGTTGGGTTGAAAATGTCTTTTCTTCCATGTCCTGCTACTTTGTCTCCATTATTTCCTACTCTAAACCTTTTACTGCTGACTCTGAAGTTGCTAATAAATGTTGGCACACTGCAAACCAGGACAAGCAAGTACAAGTGCCTATTTGTGTGATGCTGTGGAGTACAGAGAAGGGAATGATGCAAAGGAAAAATAAGTAGTAACTAAGGTTAAAGCAGGGAAATGCTGAGAAGTGTGAAATGAATGACAAGAACTTGAGGCCAGAAAGGAAGAAGAAATTAACTGGAATGAAGTAGGAATGTTACAGACACTAGAAAGACCATGGAAAACAATCAGAAATGAACTAAATGAAGAGAAAACAGAATAAAAAACTGTAAGAAACCACAAACTTAAATGAAAAATTATTTGCATTTTTCCAATCCAGCGTGGTTTTACATGCCAGTTTTTTAAGTCCCTGGTACCACAGCAAGGCTTAATTTACATTTTTCTAATGAGCTAATATTTTCTGACTCATAGCACTCGTGCTGCTTCAGTCCTACACTCTACCATAGCAGCCAAATTAAAAATTATGCCAACTTTAAATAGTCCATTCGTCTTTAACTTACTCAGATAAGTCACATGTTCATAACCATTACTGTCCATGCTTAGGAGTGGGGAAAAAAGTTCAGAGCAGGAAACTGCCTCCGTCAAAAAAATATTCTTTTTATGAAAAGCTTGTAAGTATTGGAATGACATGCAATTCTTCTAATCGGGCTTTTGTAGAATGCTACAATTACCTTAAAAAATTTAAAAAAAAAAATCAAAACATACCTGGGCCTCTCTGGAGAAGGGTTTGGACTACGAGGGGGAGGGGTGCGGGGAGCTGCAGGTTTAGGAGCTATGGTAGCAGCAGGGACCAGGCCATGAGCTATGTGTTTCTAAATGATTTAAAATAAAATTAGTTGACAATGACTTTAGGGATCACAATGAGAAAAAACACAGAGTTTAATGTGCACAAAAACTAACAATGCAAAATAATATAAGAAGGAAGAACAATTACATGCAATTAATGTAAACAGAAGACTTGAAATGGCATTTCATTCCCCTTCAAGTCAGAACACCATGTAAAGCTGGCAAGTTCATTTAACATTTATGAACAGCTGCTCTTGAAGGTTAGAAATGTAATTTACACGAGACCCATGAATGTATGTTTTCTATCCACTATATCGCAATTTGCAAAACCATAGATTTAACTTACTCATCTTTTTCCCACATATATATATATAAGAAAAACTGGACTAGAAAATAACTTTTTTTCAAAATATCTGAATGCTGCTTCAGAGTAACAGTATTAGTCCCTTTCTTCTAGAGTTTGTCAATCCTCAGTCATAGCAGTATGAGATGGAAAAAAAAACCCAACCACTAAGTCTTGCAGTCAAAGATTCAACCATAACTTAAAAAAAAAAAAACCACATTTTTTATCAGCAAGCACAGTATTTTTATTTTTTTTTAATGGTATAACATTAAATACCAGCTCAGAAAAACTGGGGCCAGAGTTCCTACAAAGGTACTGTGAAGGAAACCATATCCTGGCTGAGGCTGGAGGGGAGTTCTGGATATTGCCTAGTTCAAGTTCCTGCTCAAAGCCGGGTCAGCCTGGAGAGCGTTGCTTGGTATCCTGTCCAGTCATGTTTTGTGTATCTCCAACCCGGTCCAGGGCTGAACCACCAGTATTTTATTATTATGTTTAAGTTGAATTGTCTGTGTTTGAGTTTGTGCTCATTGCCTCTCGTCCCCTCTCTAGGCATCAGAAAATACTATGCCAAAATACCAAAATACAGTCCATCACCTTTGGGCAGATGTTACTCTTCTATGGAGGGAAACAGGTTAAGTTCCTGCTATTTCTGATACAGATCTTTTTTCCTCCAATTATTCTTTAAGTCACTTCCCCAACGGGAGAATGAAGATGCGAACTGGGAAATATTTCTGTATTTACACAAAGGCATATCAAACAATTAAATGGTGCATTAAAAGACTGTCTTTTTACACAGTCTTGCAAATGCACTGCTCCCTAATTCCGCACGTCTGTGTGCCATGCACCATTTCGTTTAAAACAGGCTGTTGACTGTAGCTACCACTGTCAATGACCCTATTATGGCTACCAGGGAGCATAGCTGAAGTAAAAGTCATTCCACGGTAAAACTCTAACAGCAACAGAAGAACAGTGCTTTCCTTCAGTAATAAAAATTCAGTTAGTTCAAGCACGCTGGAAGAGAACACCCGTAGGACTGCTGCCAACCCCACAGGCCTCGGCTGCTCTGAGCCTTCGATCAGAGCTTCCATCGCTTCCCACAGCACCACGGCCTCGCAGCGCCGGGGCCGAGCTCGCTGCGCTGCCCGCCCCGGCCAGCCGGACCTCGGCCGGGCCGGCCCCGCACTGCGGCAACGAACGCACCAGCCCCCGGATACCACTCTGGCTTTGNGCTCGGTTCCCGCCCTCGCTGCCCGGTTCCCGCTGCCCGGTTCCGTCCCTCGCTGCCCGGTTCCGGCCCCCGTGTGCTGCGGGCCGCTCCCCGGGGCCGGTCGGAGCTCAGAGCGCGGCTCCGCTCGGGGATGTGTTCCGGTGCGCGTCCGCAGTGGTACCGGCGGTGCTTGTCCTTTGGTTGTGCCTCAGCCTCCGAGGCTCCCAATTCCCCTTAAAGTCAGAACGCCGCGTAAAGCTGGCAAACCTGAAAATAATCTCTCCCAGCAACTGCCTTTTGATAATTGGTCTGGAGACTTCCACCCGCTGAGGGATGGAGGTGCCTCTGGAGTTGGCTTTGCAGTTCAGGAAGATTTTCTCCCAGCAAGCGTGGATGAAGGTACGGAAAAGGCAATGTGGTTTTTTTCACCATCTGTGTGTTTTAATTCTGGCGTTTTTCAGACTGAATGGTAAAGCTGCAAGTGGAATTTGCCAACACAGCAGCCTGTATTAAAGTGAAGAGAGTTGCTGGCCGATTTTGGTAAGTTCGCCTTACCTGTAAGGAAGCTTGAGGAAGGAGGTAGTGTCTCTTCCAGAATAGTGCATCCTAAGTTTATAATTAAAATGTACAAGCTTGGAACAGGTTTGTAAAACGTGTTGCTGTTTTTCCACATTTCCTTCTAGGATGTAACTGCTGCTGAAGGAGGATTTTAAAGGAGGTCTGATGACAGCAAAAGCAAACTCTCCTGTGACAGCAGGATCTATAGTTGTCCCTTACGGGCATGTGATTGGAAATGAGAAATGGAGAGGCTCAGAGGTAGCCCAAAAGCTACAAGGTAAGCACAAACAAATGGGAAGAGGAGAAGGGAGTCAGGCATTGCCCTCTACTGCCCAGTAGCGTTAAGAGCGGCTGGAATGTGCTTTACTCTGTGCCTGACTGTCCGTATTTGTGGTACAGACTGTGTTAGCAGGCAGAAGACCGCGTTTGTGTGTCCTGTATCGATGTGATCAGCTCCGTTTAGAGCTGCAGAGCACGGGAGGGAAGCAGCAGAATCTGCTGGCATGGGGCTTTGCGGATCTGCATCTCCACTGAATTCCCTTGAGTTTCCATGTATGCTCTGCTACCCTCTTGCTGCCACGACAAACTCAATTATGATGATCCCTCCAGAAAAGCAAAGGGTATTTTTGTTCAAGACCAGAGTTTACTGAGCAGCTCTAGTACTTTTAAATCTGTAGATTGGAACTGCTATTAATTTGCATTACTAAAGACATCACGCTGTAGTTAAGGCTGCTTGTAATAGATTTACGTAAAGGGAAAAAAGGCTTTTTATAAAGTTCATTATGAAGTCAATAGAATTAGTGACACTATATGAAGGCTATGCTGTGAAGTCATTGTTGGTGTATTTTTAACTACTGTATTTTTTTCTTCTAACAATCTCACCCTAAGGGAAAGTTAGACTCATCTTTGAAGATGGCTTGGGACTGGTGGACTTTCATCTTTCAAACAAAACTTGCATTTTACTTATTTCTGAAGCAGATTTGGTTGCAGGGGATGAATTCAAACGAAGATTGGTTAGATTTAGAAATGTAAGTGCTATATAAAGAGAAGTTTTCACTTGATATTTATTCCATGCTTCTTAAAACATTCTTCCTGTGTTTTTTTTTTTAATTCTATTGGAGCTGACCTTTTGGGATAATTTTCACCTGAAAACTGAAAAATTCTGCAGCTGTGTGATGTTTTATGCTGTATTAACCCCAGTCCTGTTGCTGCAACTTACATTATTACTCTAATTTGCTATTAGGCAGCTCATAGTTGAAAGAATATATCTCTGTTATACTGCATTAACTTGTCATTAATAAGGGTTTTTTTAATATCTTTTTCCTTTCAATACAGGCCAGCAGTCTTAGGGGAATTGTAATTGTAGAGAAAACCCAAATCAGTGATCAGTACTACTCAGGAGTACAAAAATTTATTGTACTGGAACTTGGAATGGTGTTGCTTCCTGTGGCAAATCAAGGAGAAGCTGCTCAGCTTATTGTTCAACTAGTAAGTTTCTGTTATATTAAAACATGGGATGTATAGGAAAGCGGGTAGATCTCCATGATTATTTCTGAGAGAACACATGGGATCTAAAAGGACCACAACATCATTTGAATAAGGAATTTGAGTAAAGATTAAATCTTCTGCAAGAGTGATATGGTAGTGATATGGTTCAGTGGAATGAAGGCTCACTTGGGAACAAAGAAAATAGGCTGAAGGATATGATCCTGGATGTTTTCAATGTAATCTTGTACTAAGGTACCACGAGGTAGCATTAGGCAAATGTCACCGTCAAAATCAACTTGAGATTTTGCTTTCTCTGAGGCTAGGGAAACTGTTTTAAAATTGTTTCTTTTTACCCTTTCTCTGCCTGCATCCCAAAGTGACAAAAACCATTGTTTCCATTTGTTGTTACCGTGAAGAAGAAATTGTTTCCCAGGAAGATTTTGTCCGACGCCGCTCAATGCGGGGGCGCCCCTAAGCAGGGGAGCCTTGCCTTCGCAGCTGCCCCGCGCTGGCGCTGCGGGGTGCGAGGCCGCCGGCAGCGCCCTCAGCTCTCCTCCTCTCTCCGCAGGTGCGGGAGCAGGCCCGGGCCGGGCTCCTCAGCGGGCAGCGCCCTCAGCTCTCCTCTTCTCTCCGCAGGTGCGGGAGCAGGCCCGGGCCGGGCTCCTCAGCGGGCAGCGCCCTCAGCTCTCCTTCTCTCTCCACAGATGCNCTGCGGGCGCTGCGGAGCAGCCCGGCCGTGGGTAGAGCCAAGGCGCTGCTGCTGCTGCGCCGCTTCGGCAGCGTCCGCCGCCTCTGCAACGCGCCGCTCGGCGAGCTCCAGCAAGTCCTGGGACTCGCGGTAGCACAGCAAGTTTATGCTTTTTTACACTCCTGATGCGCTGTGGTGTTTTGCAAAACGAAGACTTGGGGGTTTTTCTTCTGAACTAGAAAATTTTGCGGTAAATAATCACGTATTACGCTAATCATCAGCAACTGGACTCGGATGTTTCTTTTTTACATCTGCTCTATTCATTTAGATTAAGCTGTGCAGATTGGCTTGGAAAGAAGTCTGTAGAGTATTTTGCATCTATCTGGAACAAAAGAAAAACAAACCCAAGAAATCTGTCTTTTTCAGCTCCTGTGTTAAAAAATGGAAGAGCAATATGCTTGCTTACTTTGGTCTTCCAGAAAAAAACACCATATGAGTATGTGCATAGTAACTGCCCAGTAACTGGAAATATGTTAGTTGTTTTTAAAAAGTTAGCATACATTGCTTTATAGTAACATCTTTGATTTATAACTTTTTGGAGTTCCTTTGGGAAGTCCTATTGGAATACAGGGTTGACCTTACACTAACTTATTTCTCTGGTCACCCCTCCAGTTCACAAGGTGTTAACAGATTTATTTCCATGTACCTGATATCCAAAATATTGGTTAATTCCTGTTGTCCTTTTGAATATAGGTTGGCATACTAATAATAAACTGCAAAATATTTTGTTATAATAATTATAACTTTTAATATGTTAATTGTACTATCAATTTTGCTATAATATACACTATAAAGAAAATAATATGGGAAGCTTTGAAGAAAATTTGTAATTCATACTACTCTTCCAGAATTAGTACTTTGAAAATTTATTTGTTAAGAGGATTGTTTTTCCTGACTTCTTGCATTTTATTTTAAGTTATATTCTTACCCTATTTTCTAAGGGTAAAATTGCCTTTTTCCTTGAGGAGGTGTGTGAAAAGCATCATTCAAAGCACTTAGGAGTTTGGACCACAGCAGGAAGGCAGCTGAGTAGGATTTTCTACTCCCTTTTGTCGGAGCCTTGGCCTCTCTGAAAGTCATCTCTTACACTGGTTAGCATGGACAGCAGGTGGACCTGTTATTTTTATTAATTCTGTACTTGGGATGAAAATCTGTAACTTAGACATAATTATTTCATTTAGTGAATAATAAACATCAGAAATTTCCAAAAGTACAGAAAAAGACTATTTTTTTCAGGCAACTAGGGAGTACTTTAAGCTTTATACATGGGTTTGCTCAGATTTCATTCCCTTAATCCCTTTATTCCCTCTACTTGTCACTTTGCTATGAAGGCTGGATTTCACAACTAGAGTCATGTGGCTATTATGGTCCAAGACAAACACCTTTTCCCTCTGACACATGGCCACCTGCTCAGTGCATTAAACGAAGTTCACTTGAAGTAGTAACAATATTAATGGAGTTACAGGCTGAACAACTCCTCTATTGCTAACCTTTCTTTTTAGGGTTTTAAAGCAACCTTATACATCCTTGTGGGCAGAGACTTGTTAGAAAAATTCCTGTGGTTTGAGCAAGAACGTAAGGCACACCCTCATTTCACTGCAGGTTAAGTGAGCTATTGGCTACTACTCAGTGTAGAATGAGTTTTTAGTTAGCTGAAAGAAAACTATGAGTATTTGTTTGGCACCCAAGAGGTCCAAATTTTTACTTGAATTGAGGGGTGTGTTTTAAATCTAAAAAGCCAAGCTTTCCTCAAGGACAAGTGAGATGATGGGAAGGGAAAGACAGTTATGCAGGAGATAAGAGGGGAAGTATTTCCAGGAAGACTGTCACAGTGGTTTAAGAGAAATGAAGAGCTGGAAGGGTGATTGGTGTGCCTTTGCTAAAGGTTTTGTTCCTTGGACAGCAGTTTCAGCACCCAGGCCAGGTAAATTTCAGCTGTAGGAATCTGTATGGCAGGGGGTGCAGATCAGTGCCTGCTGCTCCTGCTTGTGTGTGTCACGGCAGGATACAACAGAGATTGACTCCATAGAGCTGTCAGAAGAGAAAGGTGGCTTTATTTACAATCCCAACAGTTTCTTTTAGAACATGCTGTGTAAAAAGGTCTATTATTGGTCCATGGCACTGACACTGCTCTCCATTGGTTCAGGAATAGGAAACAACCCCTGGGACAGTTGTTCTGGCAAAGGGAACACTGTTTGCTGAGCCTGTGCTGAGAAACGGAGAGAGATGTTTTGAAAAGAGAAACTGTTGGCAGCTTTCCCTTGGGAAAGGAGCCAGCAATGGTTAGCAAGCTGAAATTCTCTCAGGCTCAGAAATATCGAGCCCACGTGTGTGTCAAAGAAGCACTACCACCAATACACAGAAAAAGTACTAAGGATAGGCAGGTCACAAGTAATTTACGGATTATTGTTTTGTATAACCTTTATAGGGAAACTAGAAATATGTTTACGCTCTTTGTAAGGAAGTTGGTTTGAAACTCGTCGTTGATATTGCACAATACAGAACTTCTCTTAGAAGTTTCTTAGATCTCTGTAAGCAACATTAGAGACACACAAGAGATACGGCAACAGTAAATAGCAAAAACCTGTAAATTATGCTTTATCATCCAATCTGCAGCAAAATCAAAAAGCTACTACCAAATGGCAGCATCTGATTTTTATTCTTAAATAAGGGTCATCAAGATATTTACACTTACTACATAAGAAACTAAAAATAAATGACAACTCTAAAAGTTTACACCAAGAGCAGATTTATATTTTTTTTAATGTAAATTTTAAGTATCTATCTACTCTGTAGATGGCAATGTTAACTAACACTACAGTGTTAGCAATATTCAATTTCAAGAAATGGAAAAATCTCAAAGAAATGCTCATCAGTTATTTTTTGTCCCTCTCCTTACTATAGATATAGCTTGCTCATGAATTTTTCCAAGGGCAGAAGGATTTTTTTTTTGCTTGATATGATAGTAAATAAATATCTTGCCACTTAACACAAGCACTTCTTTTTTCGTATTTTAAAGCATTACTGCAATTTATGTGCCCCTGAATCAATATAATATATCCATTTTGAGATTTGTTTCACAGCTATCCATTTTATCAAGACTACTGAGATACAAGTCTTAAGGTAAGTAGTTCAAATAACATTTGGAATAAAGCCTGTTTTTAACAATTTGATCAGCAGGCATTTAAAATGTTACTTAAATCAGAAAAAGAACAGTGTAAAAGCCTTTTGGAGTTCAAAGACCTTTTAAATTTTAAGCCTTCTAATTCTGTTCCAGAATTAAATTACCTATTCAGTAGGCAACACCTAGTACTGAAGAAGCATCTCTGCATAAAAACACAACTCCATGACACTGCCCCTTGGCTCAAGACTAGTTTCTCTGAATAGTAATTATTCTCTCTCACCTGTGGTTGGTTAAGATAATTCATTAAATAGTGTTAAGTGATTTATTATTGACTCTAAGAGCAAAATCATTCTTCAATGTGTCCAGTATTATTTTGCATTCAGCATCAGGTTTGTAATAAATAACTCCTATCTAGCATAGTTATGACTATTTTTATGAAAAATCTGTCGTAACTGTATTTTGGAACTCCAAAGGAGTCCAGTCCTCATGTAAGCAATTCTATAACCTACATCTTGTTATTGCATACTTCCCAAACCACTTCATTCTAACCTTCAAATACTTCAGTTTTACAGTTTCTGCCAGCTTCTGACCATAAGTGGCTCAATGCACAGCAAATGAAGTCAACAGTATTTGTCTGAGTTTATACATATGCATATGAAGATAAAATTGATCAATATTTTTATCTACATTTTAAACAAAAGTCACATTAACAGACATTTCTGAAACATTCAGTACAATGAACTTTCTGTGTTCAAAAGTGTGAAGGGAGAAAGCTTCTTCTTAATCTGAGAACTTCCAGCCACAGCTGAAGGAAGGCAGAGTGTACTTGCAGCTTTCTGTCTGTTTTTAGTCCCCCAGCTTAGAAAAGGGAGTTTTAGTGGGGCTTTCTTGGTCTGATCGATTTTATCCTCATCCATGGCTAAACAGATTAAGGAGTATGTCTTCTGCATTCCCATGGAGTAAGTTGCACTCTTGCTATGCTGTAGGAAAAAGAGAAGCACTGTAAGAACCAGTCATCCAAAATAGGTCAAAATTTTGACCATAACAAAAGGTTACTGTGCTGGTTTTCCAGCGCAGACTGCAGCAAGCTTTCTGTGCTGATGACATTACTGAGCACAAGGCCCTTCCGAGTGCTCTGGTCCTGGTGTTTTACACACGTGGACTCAAGGGTATATTCTGCAAAGCATAAAGGAACTTGTGAATCTTTCCTTGGGTTGTTAAACATTTACTGGCTTCTAGTATAACTATGTCATCCACGCACTAACCTCCCTACAAAGCTCAAGTATGTACATCTACAACATACAAGTTAACATGCTGTAGATGTGAGGGGGAGTCCTTTTGCTGGCTTTGGACAGGTTCTGTGTTGATCACAACTACGAGAGCTCCTGTGTGACATTCTCTGGGAACACCTGAAAGGTACAGCCTTCTCTGTCTTCTCTTAGCTTTGCCCTGAAGCAATTTGATTATTCTAGCCTTTTCCTTCCAGCTGCAACTTGGAGTAGCAGATGTGTAATTCCTTGTTTTCAATAAGGAAAACCAATTTTAACAAAACAAAACCTAACAGCAGCAGGGGCATCTTAATAGCTTCTCAGGCAACACCACTTGAGTGTCTAAGCTTCCCAGGGAATGTTAAAAGCATGAAGCAGTGGATTTAGCTAAGCTACAGGTTCTTTCACACAACTAGTAAATTATTTAGAGCTTAATATTCTTTAATCTTGTGATTACTTCCAATTAGTCTAAAGCTTCTATAGTAGCTTAGTAACTGACTAGACAGTTAAAAGTTCACCAAAATAAAAAAATACATATAATAATCCCTGATCTAATACAAAATTCACAGATCATTTAGAATAACAGTGCACAGAAAATAAATATGCGGTCTTGGATGTTCTATTTCATTCCATTATTGTTTCATTGTGGCTTTTCCAGTGCTGAACAGGATAATGCATTCATCTTCTGGGACAAATTAGGGAAATAAAATAGGTCTTGAAATTTTTCTTGCAATTAATCTAAGTAGCTCCACTACATAAAAGCCCACCACCCAACCATTCTTATGCAGACAGACTACCTTAGCTTGCTAGGTCACGGTGGTTTAATGGTTTAAAGTTGAACACGCATCTGAAAGCTTTCTATATTCACAGGCTGAGTGGGATATCTGACTACGTGAAAGTAAACATCCATCAGGAACTGAAGGCAGAGTGAAAAAACTCTAGCAGATCAAATCTGCAAAACATATTTGTCTCCTTACATACCAAAGATGCCGCTGTGTCCTGGCAGCTGATAACCTCAAGCTCCATGGGCTGCTTTCCCACGCTTTTCAATTTTTCCAGCACCTCATTCACACCAAGCCACTTGCAATCCATGCCACCAACCGAAACAATGTAGTCACCTTCTTTTAGGCCTGCTGACTGTCAAAAAATTGGGCACAGGTTATTATTATCTGGAATTATAAAGACACATAAAATGTTTTTGTTATCATACAGTGTCTTCCCCAAAGGCATTTCACTCTTAGAAACCCATTCCCTAGCCACACGTGTAACTTTCTCAAGTACACAAATTACCTCTTTAGCTACCATTGATGTGATCCTGCTATACTCAAATGTTGGCTGGATTTATGTTCTTTTCACTATTCTTTTTAAGTAAATGAACCCTGGTTTTTGCTACACTATTGTCCCCCAGAAGACATTTTCTACAGTGTTTAATTTTTTTTCTTTATTATTTTTATTTGTACTTCTGTGGTTACTTCTGACTTTTCTATAAGTAAACTGCTTATCACTGCACGCTGCTTTGTCCCTTCGGATTTTCCCTGAAAGAACCATACAAGCCAATAAAACATTCTTGTCCCTCTTTCCTTAGGCAGCAATGCACCTTGCATTCCCTTCCTGATCCTTATTCTTGTTGCTACTTTTTAAACTATTTATCCCTTCTAGCTTTCTGAATAAGACAGGAAGTAATATTTGCTTTCATTATTTGTGGCTTTTTAACTTTTAAGAATGAACAGAGAAGGAAATCAACTCTAGTTTCATGTGATGTTGGGGACATGGGTACTTGAACAATCTGCAGCATACAGAGCACTTAAAATGCATTCGGATTATATGAACTGACTGTACCAACATCTAGAACTCAATAAATACTCCATACACGAGTATGAGCAAGCTAAAGGTACATTTTAATGCTAGAGTTTGCAGAGAAATTGTTACTATCACACCAATATACTCACTGCTGCAGAAGAACCTGGATCGAGACAGTAAACCTGTACTGGAGAACCTCCTTTTAGACTGAATCCAAGCTCTCCTGCTTCATGGTGAAGGCAAATGGTCCGTGGAGCTGTCCACCTCTGCTTGGCTGAGAACACTGTCAGTGGGCCCTGAGGTAACACAGCAGGCATATTATGGTTTACTATCACTTGTAAGCAAGCTTTGCTGGTTTTGTAAGTTATCATGCTTTAAGCTCATCTATTGTAAATTTTACTCAGGTTAACTTCCAGCTAATTCCCTGGAAATGCCAAGTCCCATTCCGTGACTTTTCAGGTGATACTTCACATGGAGTAGGTTAAAGGCAACTGCCAAGTTGTTCCAGCACCTCTGTTAAGCTGTGCAGACTCTTTGGGCTGCATAGGCTGTAAGGTGCTGTATTACTCTGTTTCAGAGGAGATAAACTGATTCATGAAACATTGCATATTCTGATCCTACCCACAACGCCCAGTTCCTTTTGCTCACTGACACAGACAGAGCCACCTGAAAGACTGGCGGTGTGACATCCAAGTCACGTGTCCTGCACGCCTGTCTCCATCTATCAGGTATTGCTCCCATCCCTTAAGTTCTGGGCAATTATCTGCTGAGACTTCGTGGTGCTTTTATGAAGGCTTTCAAGACTGAATGTTGCGCAAGCCATATAGAAATGACATTTTTATTCTTTGCTGCTCTCAAGTTGACTTATACCTCTAAAGGTAGGAGTGATTTCTCCAATAGCTTCTGAAAAAAACTCACTTACTACAGGACCATTTTTTCAGGTGCAAATACTTGTATCCCTACCCTCACATTAGAGTGAATTTATAGTTGCTGTCAAAATGGCAGAGGTTGGGCAGTATTAGTATGTTACATACCAGCTTGTGAAAGAAGTCTTTAACTTTCACCTTGGAAAACTGAGGAGCAATTGCTTCTATTTTATGTTCTGTTTTAGCTGAAATAAAAAGAAAACAAAATTAATTTTCTTTTTAACTATTAGTTAAAATACATCAAAATTTATTTTTCTTGCATTCCAAGCTAGATAGGAATTTGTTCTAAATTCTTACTGGGCTGTGGAAAAATTAATTTTCGTGGATGTTTGTTAGATATCAGAACTACCTTAAAATTATCTTCAGAGCTCACAGTATCAATATGGAAAACTTGAAAAAACATCTGAACAAAATTATGCTATTCCCATCTTTAATTTATTTTCTTTGAGAAGTTCTTAAAACCAGCACTCATAGTTTCCTACTGCATCCAAAGAGGAAAAATGAGCTGGACTAAGGTAGAAAAAAATAGCAGTCAAATTGAGTTAACAACCCACCCTAGTACAAGAGTTGGGCTCAAGAAACAGTTACTATAGTTCTCCCCCATATAATTTTAACTTTTGAAGTTTCTTCCCCATTTTTTTTCTAGCTCACAAGACAGTCACCAAAAAAAGCTGGATTCTAACTAACCAGCATTGTTATCCACCCCAAAAAGCAGCGTTGCTATAGACAGAAATGCTGTAAAACAGTTCTAACAAATATATTGATCAAAATATACTGATCTGTGATTGAAGGAACACGTAAGGAATCTGAACTCTACAAAGGTACAGTATATACTTCTACATTATTTATGTTACGTATGTGTGTATTACATTTGTATTCATGTACACAATTAAAGGCTATCCCCATGAAAGCATATTTGCATATGGTGAGGTATCCTTTGTTTCTGGCTCTACACTCACGGAGTATGTCTGGAGCCTGGATTAGACTGAGAAAGTCATCTTCTGTCTCTTGCTGAGCATATTTGAGAAGAGAACGCTTATGGGCAGCTGTCAGAACCTCCTGAAGAACCTCAATGTTGCGAAGCTTTTTGCACAGCCCACAGACTCTCAGAGCTTCTTCGTGGTGAACAACGGCCTGGCGTAAATGTGCCTTCCCTGGAAACATTCAAAACCATTGGCTGTCATCCACTGACAATAAATACAAGGTCATTTTCAAATTGTAGCTGGTGAAACTGGCCGTTACCTAATTGTTTTCTCTGAACTTTGTCCTTTAAAACAGCAAGAACCATCAGGCCTTCCGGCACGTGCTCATACAGCTGGGACAAGGCTTTCTCCTGCTGATCTTCGTCATCGCCGGGCTGCACTGCAAGAACGGACAAAAAACATGAACCATTCATACTCACCTCTTGTTCCCCTGCTCCTTTAGGTGCATTACTGTGTAGTTATTACTGCGTTCTCTCCCAATGCAATAAAATACTTATATACGTGCATATGTGTATATAAATAGGAATTTCAAGGGTTTTATCATTTACAATATGCAAGTAATACTGACATGCCAAAACATATTGATAAAATCTGAACTATTTAGTAGCATATAATGGATATATAACTTTTCTCTTGTTTCTGTGAAAGTTAGTTTACTGAATTTTCATTTTTTTTTCCAAAGACAAAAAGAGCACGGCCTCATATTTGAGAGGGGAGAATGACCACAATTAACACATATTGAAGCACCAAAGTTCTTGGCTCCAAGACTTATTCACAGACCAAATTATAACTGTTGGTGTGTTTATTATTTTTACTTATACAAACATATAAAGAAGTATGATTCTTACATTCATGGTCACACAGAATGGTGGCAATGAAGTAATGTGCCAGAGCTTTGTAATGGTCTGACTTTATCTGTGCCAGCTTAGACCAGGAATAGGGAATATTCTCTTTCACTGGTTCCTGATTCATTGCAGTGTTAACCAGCATGTAAACCTCTCCCACCTAAAATAAAGCAAATAATTGAAGTATGAGAACTTAATATGAGGTATTAGGAACTCAAGTAAGGGATATCATATTCAGGCTTAAGATAATTTCATGTACAATCACATCAAAGGAGGGAAAAATATGGTTAGGATGGGCTGGAATTAAGTTTGGAAAAAAAATTTGAATGTCTTCTCTGATTTTTCCCTCACAAGAAAGGTAAATCAATTTTGTACAAGAACAGATGGACTAAGTCAGTCAATCTATATGGCTTCATAGTTAAATAAAAAACACCATATAATAAACAGGTCTTAATTTACAAATATATATTATTAATTCAGTTGAAAAAAGGAGTGAAGCATATTCAAACAGTAGGTTTGTGCTACACTTTGGAACTGAGGAGTCATACATAGCCTTAAGTTTGTATGGTCTGGTTAAAACTGGGATATTATCCTTTATATAGAGGAAATAAAATAGTTTTTCAAGCAGTGAATGCTGCTTTAATGAATCAAACTACTGCAATTAACAGAAAAAAAAAAAAAAGTCTTTCCCCTGCAGCTGCTCAGTCCTACAGATATGCCATGGTGGCTTTACAGGGTTGGTATGAAAGGCTTTGCCTGTTTTTCTAGTATGGACCCACTGATGTATCTGCTACTCTGAAATAACTGAGAAAGCACAGGAATATCTTCATGGCATACTTATTTTTAGGTACATACCTCAAGTGAGTATTAACACTGCCTTCTGGGGCAAGGATGTCTCACCACTTCCTGGCAAGTCCCACGACAGCTCTGTGGGTACCCCTCTGACTGTGTCTGTCAAAGTCCTTCCCTCAGTTACAATTTAGCTGTTCTTTTGGATTAAGCTTTTTAAATTTGCTTACTCTTCAGCAGCTGGGAAGCACGACAGATTGTGTTCAATCCTTAACAGGGAACCACACAAACAACCCGTGGACTTTTATATGTAGTTCTGTGGGTGAAATCTGTACTGTTTGAAATACCAATATAAATAACTTGTAAAAAATCTTCAGCAAGTTCACTGCCTATTTCTGTTGATCTCCATGAATTATGAATTGAAATAACATTTAAATTTTGTCTGTTCACGTTTTAATCTTCTGAAAGGTTTTGCTTTTTACTGTAGTTTGTGAGCTGCCCCACATTATTTTTAGTTTCCAGTAATGGTTAACATTTAAATGTAATAAATTCAGTTAATATTACTAGAAGGTGTAGGTAGTAACACAGCACTGTAGACAGTTATTTTAAAGGCTAGATTTAAAGTGCCATACTTTACCTTGGCAACTTCCTGTGTCATTTTTACTAGTGTGAAAAACTCATTGCGTATTCCAGAAAGATCAATCTGCTCAAAAACACATTCTCGAGCTTGTGCAAGCATCATTTTTACAAGTACATTCAGCATAGCTGGGCTCATATCATAACTTGGTGTGTGAGTAAAGGTCTCCTTCAAGTAGCTTAGAACTCCTGCAATTACAAAATGGTTTTGTCAGCATTATAAACAAGTGAACTTAATTCTAGTATGTACCATAATAATTAGAATTCAAAGAATATTTTCGAGTATTGCGCTACAGCAATCTGGCGAATTCCTGGTGCATAAGGAAGTCAGACTGACCTACAGGTTTTGCTTTGCATTGCCATCAACCATCCCCAAGTACAACTGTCAAAATTACACTTCAGAGGAGCAACAGAAACTGCAAGATCTGAGGGCACAGCCTGCAGATTTGCTTGTAGAAGTTCTTATGATTGCCCGTAAGACTGTGGTGAACTGGATGTGACTTATATGTGGGAGTGGCAGGCTGTGGCTTATACAGGGGACCAAGAAGAGAAAAATCTGCACAGCTATAAGGAGATGACAACAGTAGAACCTCTGGATAGAAAGAAAAGACACAAACATATCAACTTATTTAAATATTAATCTTCTTTTCAGATGCTGCCAAGTGCATTGTGTCGCCCAATGAAAGCTCTGTTCCACGCCTCGAAACCAGAATTTTTATTTATATGTATAATACATACATATATATATATAATATATAGTATACATAATTTTATACATAGCTATATTTATGTAATCTATAAATAATATATATTTTATATTATATATTTAAATAGGATAAAAATAAGATTCTTCTCTAGACATTTGGTTCCACCAGCATACTAGTAATTTCTATCATAGCTCACATTTCAAACAAACACTAACTGTAGTGCAATAGTGAGGAACAGTTTCATGGCTGGAAGCGTAGCCTTCAGCAGGCATGTCATCCAACTGGTTCAGTGAGTTCACCTAGCTTGCTAATGCTGACAGTCCTGCAGAAGTGCAGCACTAAGATCTCTGCCTTTTAAGTATTCCCGCTTCTGTAATCTTAGTTTTTGCCACTACACTCAGTGCAGGCCATGTTTGCAGTATTTTCCTACTAAACAGTATCTGTGATTTCTGATTTTCCATGTTACCCTCGTATCTGAATTTTTATCATTGCCATTAAACAAATTTAAAACATGACCATCCCTACCTTTTTGCACTAAAAAAATTAAGCCCAAAATTACCAGGCATATCCCAAGTACTGATGGAGTACCCTACTGAAAGGAACTGAAAGTATAGGAGGAAAAAAACATGGGGTTTTTTGTTCTCAACGTATTTCTGCTTGTGCTGAGGAAAAATTCTGTGCAGCATCTTCCATTCAGCACAGGGAAACAGTTAATACAGGCTCTAGATCACACCTCTGCCAACATAACAAAGTGTTCTGCACCATGCACAGGTACAATGAAACGCTCCTGAGCATGATGCTCTGGGGCCCTGCAAAGGTACCTGTGGTAGCACACAACACCTTTCCAGTTTTGCGTTAATTCTGTTCTGCAAACATGGTGAAGTGAAAAGCAGTGATTTTTAAATTTGCAAACGGAGGGAGCAGCAGTAAAACGGAGAAATTTCACAACTATTGAGACTTCTTTTAGCCAAAATACAAAGGTTGAAAACAAATTTATTTATTTTAAACGTGCATGAAAAAAATATTACCCTTTTTTTTTGCTAGCTGTGTATTCAAAGAAGGAGATTTATGAAAATTCAACTCTGTGTTCCACAGCTTTTAGCTCATAAACTACCCATACAGTGTAAACCGAGAGTCACAGATGTTAGTGTTAGTGCAGAAATAAACCTGACAGTACATATTAATTCAAGGTTAAATATTACATGTAGCACAGATGATACTTACAAAACAAATCAGGAAATCTATTTAAAAGTCCCCAATGAAACCAAAAGACATTATAACATGTCAGTTCAAGGATTCCCTTTAACAGAATTTCTATTCTTCCTTGCTTGGGACAGAGATTGATTATTTTGAACCTGTTTGCCTTTGGGAATCTATGGAAAACAGGTGGTCCACTTCCAATAAATTGCAACTTTCACCAGAGGAAAAAGCAAGACTAATTTTTAAGACCCTCCTATGGGTGTTTTTATCAAACCTGTCAATTGTCTCTTGTACAGACTTGACACCGATGTGCCATGACTGAGGTAAAAGCAGTCAAGCAGTGAAACAAGGAATGAAGCAGTTAATGCTGCTGCTGTAAGTGACCTTTGAACTGCAGTTCAATAATCATTAACCACAGTATTCACTGTCTTATCTGCATGTTCAGACTACGGTTCCAGGTTTTGAATAAAAGCTTAATCTGAGCTCTTCACTAGGCCTCTTGAATGTCCCTGTTCCTCCTTTTTTGTGTAATCAGGCCAGCAGAAAATGCAGAAATCTGTATGACATCACAATGAGACCAGGGACATTTGCATGAAGACCCTTCCAGTATTTTAAGGTGTGTACCTGCAGCTTTCTGAAAAGCATCAACAGCATTTTCAAGTCCAGCCTGGGTCTGACGATTGCATCTTGTTCCAATCTGTGTGTAGAGAGCTCCAATGTTGAATAAAACACTAGCTTTTTCAAGCAACAGATTTTGCTGACACACTGGGACACCTGTGAAGGAATCATACCTTGGGAAACAAATATTAGAGGAAGTGTTATAATTAGCAGAGTCCATTGAAAAAACAAGCACTTTCATCCTGTTTTTCTGAATGAGTAGTGGAATTCTTAAGTGTTCTGCCACAGTGAAAATGAAGGCGAACAGAAACACCATCATGTTCTGCAAGGACAATCCACGTAATTAACCCAAGCCAGGGAGCAGCTTTATTTGAGACAGTTTTCAGCAGGTTTTGCAGTAGCGCCTCCATAAGGTCATTACATTTAATTCCAAAGTGCCCATAAAACAGCACAGAGGTGAAGAGCGTACTGGGGAAGCATCCATATGTGCTGCTATGCTCTTAGATGTTGCCAAAGATCAACCACTGGCACAGTCAGATCCTCTACTGCTTGTGTCTGAAGTTTCTATTTGCAGTTCTGACTAGGAATTCACCAGTTCCTCTTGGCTACGTGGTAGTCATTTCTTTTCATCATAAAAATTTTGAATTCAGAGTCAAATTTTGCTCTCAGATGTAGTAAATACTCCCTTACAAAAAGTTAAGTTGCTGCTTTCTCTCTTCTGGCCCAAGTGGTCTTCTTAAATTGAAGGAGGGGAATTAAGGCCTGACCCTGTTGCTTGTCTTCATTTTGTACACCTAGGTTCAGAATTCAGAAACATCTGTAGCTGTCCCAAATAAAGATTATTTTCTCTCTTTCTCCCTTGTGCTAACCTTTAGCCCAAATCATAATCTAGTCAATGGTTTCACTCTAAGCATGTAAAGGGTGTATTGTATTCAGATTTACTCTTAACGACAAAAAAAAAAAATCTGACAACACGCACTGCAGGGATTCAAGAGGAGACACACACTGACATACCTCCGGTTAAAACACAGTTAATGGTTAACCAGTGTTCTGCAGCGGGGAAGGACTAAAGAGAAACACCAACTACACGCTTACCATGTAAATAAAACTCCGATGTGCCTGGTGGGTGGCAAAAATCTGTTTTCTACATAACCAAGTTGCAGGAAATAGCTTATCAACATCTCAATGCCAGCTTCATCTCGGCTAGGAGTGCGGCAGGCCTTAAATACAACAGAGTAAAATTCAGCGCATTCTGCTGAGCCTCAGGATGAATACTGAAACCCCAAAGATAAAACTCTGCTTCTTTTGGACTTCTGCATATCATAGAAATGTGTGGAATCTCAGAACAGTAAGCTTAAAGCCATATGGATTCATGCCAAAAGTTTTTCAGCTGCACACAAGCAGCACATAACCTTTAAAAAAGCAAACAGAATCCGTTTGGCAAGTCTCAGTTAAAGAAAGATCATAGGTATTTTATGAAAGCTACAGAGAAGGCTTATGTTTCTAGCATAGTACAGGAAACAAATAATAGAAATACCCACCATTCTACTACAATATTTTACCAGATAAATCCACTTCAACACTCTTCCTGCTAAATTTAAAATACTTTAAAATAAAAAATAGTAGGCAAGATAAGTCTTGGATCAACAAAATTTACAAAATTACATCAATAGCTCAATCGTTCTGCATAACGTCATCTGTTTCTTCACTTTTTCTTTACTCAGACTGAAAGCTCCTGGACAGTGGAGATTCACGCACCATGTCTCAGAAATGAAGTCAATAAGAGTGTAGTAAGCTCTAACTAAAAATGTCCTATTTTGATTCCATACAAACGTTATTTACAATTGTATATTAAAAGATCTCACAGTATATCCTACTTGAACTTACTTGTCTCAGATCCATGAGATCTGCTATCTCATCTTCATACTCTGAACTGTCTTGACTATAATGTTCCTGAATAAAGTCCTAAAAAAAGAAAAAAAAAGATAAAAAATTGGGACATCTAAAATTATTCTAAACTATTTTTTCTGCAGTTACAGACAGTGCAAAATTGATCCAGTTGTGATTTGAATTGTGTCTACTCCCTTCCAGTCAATAGCACAGTGATACATAGCAATGAGACTACAGTAAGACAGAGGAATTATGATTTGATATCGCAGAGAAATTTCACTGTGATATAGAGGAACCAAACATCTGCTGCATTAGCTCCAATTGGTTTTAGAATAACAACACTTAGTGGTTTTGAAAGGGACAAATGAACCCTGTTAGCTAAAATGACAAGGGGATCAAGTGACCATAAAACTTGTTAACAGAAAGAGACTGCCAACTTCTTGTGAGCTGTACTGGGGCAATGCCACTTAAAATAAGGAAGCTGCAATGACATCAAGTGGTACCATGATCTGACCATGGAATTTAACCCACAGAAGTACAGAGACAATGCTATAGAGATACAAATGGTTTACCATGAGATAAAAAAATCTACCCTGCACAGTACACAGAAGTTCAGAAAATACAGAAAATGGTTTAAGCAGCCAGCTAAGTGTGTTAGACAACAAACAAGCAGCGTTAATGCTGCAACACTGCTTCCCAACTCGGCCAGCCTGGCTGCTGCAAGCTGGTGTATCACTACGTTATGCTAAGGAAAACCTTCAACACTACTTCCTTTCACATTTACAGCAGTAATCAATACTCTCATTAGAAATAAAACCATGGACGGGATTTTCATTCTTTGGCTTAACTCTGTCTTCAAAGTGGAATTTTTGTAACATTTTTGGACTTCTTGTCCTAATTAGGTAGGAGCAATGACCCAAATAACTGGTAGTTAATTTTCAGCATGTCATGATCTTAATTTTAGGGCAAAACAAAAAATAATTTATACCTAAATTACTTCTGTTTCTTTAAACCAATCTGAAATGGAAGTTATTTCTGTAACCTATTCATTCTGAAATGTGTATGTAAAATTTACCTTGAGGGGGAGTGTAAAGTCTACATCTTTGGTTTCCTTTAGGCCAAGAGGTACCAAGGGAATACTGAAAGTCTCCCTATGGAAAAAAAGCAGAAAGATTCAGATTTTTTTTCTGTTTCTGTTATAATTACTTTTACTTTATTTGATGATAGGAAGTTCATACACTGATGGGGTAAAGAGAAAAGTATACAGTTCCTTCCTGCACAAGAAAATCTGCCTAAAGGCCTGTACTTCTCAAGGAGAGAGCGAAGAAAGCTACTTGCCGGCACTTTTTTTTTTTTTTTTTTTAATTTAAGCCTATTTTTCCTTCAGGCAAAGAAAAGAAGACTCTCAAAGGCTGCCTTACTGTAATTCAGCTCCACAGCTGCTAGGAGATCTGCCACAGTAAGAGCCATGGTAAGTATCAGTAGTTATAATCAGTATTTTACATGTTACCCATGGTTTTTATGTAGTAGTTATGTGTGTAACACAGGAGAAGCAGCGCCAGACTATCCCAGCTTTCACAGGGAAAGGTCTAGCAGCAGAAGTCCAAGAGCTACTTGTTTTTTCTAGACAATGCTAGGTGTTAACCTCGGGACAAGTCAACCCTAAAATATCAAAGGGCAATAAGGGTAAGAACTGACTTAAAAAAAAGATAACAATTGCTTCCAGATACATGGTTTGTTGTGTAGATTTAACAGATCACTATCAAGCAATTATAAAATTCATCTAATATTATCATTTTTCCTGAAAACAACTTTTTGACTCTCTAATCATTGTTTAGAGCACTCCATTACTAACTACAAAATCCCACATTCACTTATGGTTTTGTCAGGAAAACCAGCTTTCTTACTGGTGAAAATCCCAGTTTGAGAGGGTGGCAGTAGGAATGCACCTTCCTGAGCAGAGGAAGAGTCCCTCATGATCCAGAAAGGGGCTCTGTTAGCTTGAAAAGTACTTCCAGCCAAAACACCATTTCAAGTGGCGCACATGATCTCATTTCTGATGAGGCTTTTAGAAGAAACTGCAACACTTTTACTACAGATTATATCAAGACTTTTTCCTCAAAAGGAAGTGAGACATATGGAAAAGGAATCCTGCCTTACTAATTTAATCCATTCTAGTACCATCCACCGTCCCTATAGATATCAGCACTGGTCATTCAAAGAAAGTGATTTTTTTTTTCCACAGCTAAGGTGGCACACCCATGGAACCAGGGTCATGACAGTATTGAACAGTTAGGGAGGTGATCCTGGATTTCCACTGGAAATAGCGTCACACTTCTCAATCCAGTTGAAATGTGTGCAAGCAGTGGGAGGGCCAACCCTCCAGATTGTTCTAACACAATAGAGGCTAACCCAGTGAAGCATGGGTGGGACTGTGTGCACAACAGTCAGAGAGCAACTATTAATAGCTACCTGCTGTTAAAGGCTGGGGAGCAGTTACAGGGAAATTAATTCTTTTCACTGATGAAACAATAAAAGCATTTAGAGCTTAGAATGAAAGCTTAAGAAAAGCAAAACAATTCAAAATAGATCGGGGAAAGTAGGATCAGGAGAGAATAACAAGCATTCTGCTGTCCCGCCTCAAGGCTTCTGCCTGTCTTGGGGCCTGATCTACTGCTCATCCTTCAGTGAGAATCCAAATATTTTTAATATTCTTTAGCTGGAACAAGAAATAGTACTTGTGGAGCCCTGCTCTCATTTCCACAGCCATAACTGTTCTCTGTGCTCACATGCATCTATGAAAACCAGTAAAATCTTGAACAAGAAACCCAAATCTCAAAAAAAGACCAGCCAAAAACTCCCAAATATTGTCACATCAAATAGTTGTAGAAGTTTGCCACGGAGATAGAGGGTAAGAAGTTTAGCACAAGCTGGTGTTTGAGAAAACTGCAACATAGGTATTTTGCATCAAGACAGCATTTAGTTGGAAGTTACCTCTCTGGAAACACGCTTCATCCTTTTAAATTAAGAATTCCTTGTAATCCACCTGGAATTTTAACTGAGAACAGTGCTAAGAGGGACCCAAAATTACACTCCCATCACATGAAGCATTTGAATTTGTACCTTGAGCTGCTGGTAATCAAATAGTAATTATTTAGTTTTAGGAGCAACAAGACATATAACTGATGCAGAAATCAATTCAGTATGCGACAATGAATATTCCTTTACTTTGAAGTTTTATCTTTGAGGAATCCATTGCAATTTAAAAATTAGTGTGCTCTTCGAAGTGGAGAAAAATATCTTGGAAAAAATCCAACTCCATCTACTAAAATTTCTTCTGCTTTGGCCAAGGAATTTGTGTTTTTCTGTCACTGCAGGGCACACATTCAGGATTACCTAGTCTGCTCTAAACATCAAACCAGCACTGTGTTTCTGTTCTCCAGCTCAAGAGAGGACTGTTGTACGCACCACATTTGAGAAGAGATATTACTGCATTGCTAAGTTTGTTCGCTCCAGAATGCCCAGAGCCAGTCAGCCACCCCAGCTCTGGAAATTCTGCTAAGTGTCAACTGCTTGCAGGGCAGCCCCAAGAGCTTTCAATCCTCACGATACTCTTCTCTTCAAAGGAATTTCAGAGTGGCACATACATTTCCCAAGAGAAGGACAAATATGCAGACTAACCCTTAGTCAACAAATCCACCATCAAGTATGTTCCCTTCCCATCAAGCTCTCTGTTCTTTCACGCGAACAACATTCACACTCACCTAGAAACAACTGTTTTTAAGGGTAAACAGAAGATCTGTTAATAATTGAATAACTTAGATTTATACTTACTCTGCATTTTGATAAACTTCTACTGAGATATTAAGTCCTTCCAATTCTTCCTTTAAGATCTGCAGGTCTGAGTTTACAAAACTCAGTTCCAGAAGTACCTGCTCTCGTACTTTGTTGTTGGTGGTTGCTCTGCAGAGACATAATTTTTTATTGTTGAGGAAAAGGTTTTCTACAAGCTTGGTTCACCCCCTTCAACCTTCAATGCAAGCATTCTCAGCATTTTTAAGATTTCTTTTTATCTCCTTAAGAGATGATACAAGACCTCATGTTTCAGATTTTATTAGGTTTTTCTGTCAAGAGAGTGCCTGGGATAGTTTCCAGATAATAGCATGCAGCTACAAAGGATTTTCCATGTGCCAGATCTTCCATGTATGATTAAGAGTCATCTTATTTTCAGATACAATAATCAACAAAATTAAAGCATCTTAAACAGAATCACTATCCTCCTTTCAGATTATGGGGTTTTTTTGGTCAAAGAAGATGGGTGGGTGGAGGTAGGAGGGGTCAGGAGACACTCTTCAACAGACTTCCCCACCTTAAAAATTGAATAAAGATCTGTTGAGACTTCTGATCTTAAGAATAAAAGACAGTAAATTCCCCCAAAAAGTTATTACAGACATAGCTTTCAACCACACCTTTTTAATACAAGACAATTTTCTCTACAATTTGATTTTGTTGGATGCTAATATGATTTTGTTTGCTTGTTTCCTTTGCCATTTATGTATTTAAATGGCAACACTTTGATCTGCAAGCACAATGGATGTTAGTATTTAACACCCCCGACCATTTCTGTGTGATTACTTATCTGTGTATTTATATCACAATGTCTAACCTGATTCTCCATACTGACAATTTTATTAGAATATTATTCTTTTCAAGATACTTAAATCATCTGTATCTATAAATCCACAGATATGAATTTAAGATAAAAGGTATCCATGCTTAAGATATTGTACTCCCATATTAGAGTCTGAATCTTAAGACAATAACAAAATTAAATTTGCAACATTTTGCATTTACCTTTATTTTAAGACAAAATTCACCTTCATAAATATTTATGAGCAACCATTTCATAAATCTAGACTCCACTTACAGCAGTTCTCCAGTTTTATGGGGCACCTTGATGAAGAACTAATTCCAAGACTAAAATTTGAAGTTTGTTTTTCGTATTATAAATTAGTTGTCTGTGATTTTTCTGTGCTGTACTTTACTGAATACCTTACATTGGTTAAATTATGCAATGTTAATATCTGTTGCCTTCATAAGCCAAACTGGATACAAACATATATACTGGGGCGGATCTTCCTTGATAAAGGCAGCACCACACGGATAGGTGGGCAAGTTTTGATGCTACAAGCACTTTAATTTGGAGATATTAAGGCTCCATGTTGGGTCTCCCTTACCATCCTCCAAAGGAGGGACTCTAATATCTTTCTCAGAAACGCCAAAGTTCCATCCAGACTGAGTTCTCTATTTGCTCTATTGCTCTGAACATCCATGTCAATTTACCTTTTCATGTTTTTTACACTGCAGACATGCTCTTCAGTAAAAACCAGTAGAAGACAGCTACAGGAGCAATGTGATATTGTCGAGAATCACGTAACTCTACACTGAATTTAATTTTAACTTAACTTCCAGAGCAAAAGACAATAAAAAGGAGAGGGTGACTTTTAAAAATTCTAAAAAAAAAGTCTTTGCACTATATGGATCATGTGCTTCAAGCCTAGCTCTTACTTTCAGCCAAAAGTAAAGAAACCATTTCCAGTTTTTTCTCAAATCCTACTCCAGGAAGCTTCTTGCGGACAGCAATTGGTTTGTTTCTTTTAGAACTTGTTGAAATTCAAATAGAATCTGCAAACATGAAGTTTCTTTATGTTTTTCCTTAGGAGACTGTAGATACAACTTGTCATGTGAACTGTCTAATGGTCAGGTTACCTTTAAAATTGTTTCTTTCAAAGAACTAGCAAGTTTTAATAGTTCAACAGGTGTCAATTCATTCTAGATTTCTAAAATCTTAAAAAGAAGTCTGTTCCTCTACTCTTAGGTAGATTTAGTTTCCACTCCTGTAAATAGCAATTTCAGTATTTCAGCAGTTAATACTGGCATCAGAAACTGAACTTTGGGATATCTAGGTTAAATGTTACCAGTTTTCACATCAGGTGTTACTCATCCCTTTAGCCCTTCCAAAGCACACCTGAATCAACAAGCAGAAACATCAACTGAATGAAGCATTCCGTTTCAAAAGCAGGCGTAACTTTGCTAACTATATTAAAAGTAGGAAAATTCTAAGTCTCACTCCTTAAGTCAATTACCAGAAAACAAAACAAACTTAATTCAGTCACAGAGGCTAAAATTACTTAAGTTTTCAACCTGTCACATCTCTTGCAAGAGTGGAGATAAAAGGAGGTAACAGACAATAGGCAAGCTACTGATTAATGACAAGTTTAAGAAAATTTAATTTATCCAAGCATTTTCACCTCTTTAACTACATTTACTAGATATTGGTTTTGAAGACCCATTGTTGCTCCAGTTGGAAAGAAACAGACACTACAGGAAACTACTGCAGATGAGAACTGGGATAATTTTCAGTTCTTCAGTGTGAGATTGGAAATCTCAGGCTGTTTGCCAACCAGTTAATCACAGGACGTAACTGCCTTAAGACAGGGTTAGCATAAGGCTATTCCTATGAGGACAGCCACATACGAAAATATATCCTAAAAAATGTAATAGATGAAGTTACCTCTAACTGTAGAATTTGGTGGCAACTGGTGGTAACCCAGCTTAAATTACATGTGAGCTACCCTGCTACTCCTGTATCATTGTTACATGGAGCGAAGAAGGCAATGGACAGTCCTTTCTACTACGTAGCTGAGAAATAAAGGGTGTTGGAAAAAGCCAACAGCATAGGAGCAATACCTTCATTTGATTTGAGGAGAAAAGGCACGCATTACAATATTCAGCAAGGTTCACTTGCCATTATCATTAGCAATAAAGCTGAACAAAGAGAGCAACCTTAGAAAGTCCAACATTCAGCTCATTTACTACAAGATAGCAGTACTGAAAGTGCACTTGAAAGCAAGTAATGGCTCTGTAGAGCTATAGCTTGAAAAAAATTCAGGGAGATTCACAAATCATTCTACAGGAAGAGAGGCAGAATGTTTGGGGGAAAAGATGAGAAAACACAATAGCTAAGAGACTTTTACAAAATTAAAAGAAAATTAAACAACTGTTGCTTGGGCAAGAAAATTAAGAAACCATGGCATATACCTTAAAAGATTTTCAGCACCAGCTCTCATTCTCACTGCTCTTAAGATCTGTTGGTTTAGAACAGCTCTTTGATTTTGCAATTTGCTTCGTCCAGTCTCGGCAAGAGGATTACATCCCTAGAATTAAGAAAACAAGTTTTTTGTTGCTGTTGGAAAAAATGTAAGAGCGACTAACATTGAATTTAAATGAACTTAAATAGCACAGGTTCTGTATGAATACAAATTAGCTACCTTGACATCAGTGATAATCTGACATCAACGACAGTATTTCCTGTCTCAAACTTGGCCTTAAAACCAAGAGACCATGTCCACAGTACATTTCAACATCAAAATCCAGACAGAAAATATTTAAGTACACATGTGAGCCAGTCTCTTCTCCCTAAAAGATATTTTCAAGGTATTTTGCAAATGCAACCAAATTTGACAGAATGCTATTAAGTTTCTAGGATTTTATGGAAACAGTATCTGCTAAGACAGCAACTCCCATCAAAGCTTCTGCTTACCTTGCAAAATATCAGGAGTGCCATAATGAGATGTATGCAGCCTTGAAATACAACTCTGTCCAAAACTAGACTATGGTGCTCTAAGTTTGGGGCTCAAAAACCTGCTCCCCGTCTTAGGATCTCTGATCTTTCCTTCTGGTGGCTCAGGCTTTCAGTACAATTCCTTCCCCTCCTTCCCTAGCCTCCTCTCTTCACATCTCAAATTTACCAAACCAGAGCTTAACAGGGTAGAATAATTATACCTTCAGATTCTTATCGAATAAGGCTCTTTAAAAGTAAAGTGAAATCCAGAATTCACAAGAATGCTCCCACATATGTGCATACCTTACACAAGACTCAAACTGCTGAAACCTGTATTTGAGCAGGACTGAGCCATTGTATTCTGGGCACTGATAAGCTCAAACTGCTACAGATGAATAGGACTGCATGTTTGTCTTTCTTTTGTTTAAGGGAAACACAATTTTAACACCTTTTAAAAAGACGTTAGAAATTTCCCTTCCACAATTTATTCTTTGCCACTGCCACTCCTTCTTTAAAAAGTATCAAATGCCTTTGAATCTTAATACTCAGAGTCCACCAACACATCCCTGCAGCCTTAACTAGTAATTCTGAAGCAAGTAAAATCACTGTGTTAAGGCTTAATCTTAAATGAAGAATGTCCTTTTGAATGCCTTCACTGGGTATAAGAACAAAGTTTATCAGAGTCCTAACATACTGTCCACTACACAAGGAGACTCAGACCTCTCGAAATTTTCTATCAACTACTCCAGCCACTGAATTATGCACTATTTTGGACTTCTCCCTCTTAGTTTGGACTAGAAAAAATTTATAAGAGCATTTAAAAGTCTATTAGCAAGCTCTAATTATGAATGGTGACGCAATGATATACCAGCAAAACAAAAAATAGTATTTAAACAGAACATGAAATTCTGATCATGTATTTGAAGTTCAGTTCTTGTTTTCATTGTCAAGTGAAAGCAAATTGATTTGACAACAGAGAAATTAGCTGATCAAACAAGATTACTCTAGTTTAACTGAGAAGGCACATAGCCCAGTAATGTTAATTTTACATCTCTAGTTTGAAAGGTTTGTAATAAATAGGTGACAGGAAACTTGTGCAAACATCTTCAGAAGCACCATTTGCCACGTAACTTCAAAAAACACACCACAATGAATTACTGCATAGAAATGTTTCTGCACTGAAATACCAGTCCCAGAACAAGCCCACAGCTCTCCTCACTGAGAAAGCTCTCACAGAAAGACACGTCTTGGTTTGGCACCGCCTAGTTTGTTAGCAGCAGGGAAGGGCCACAGAAGTGGCCTCTGTGAGAAGCTGCTGGAAGCTTCCACCATGTCTGACAGCACCAATCTCCGATGGCTCTGAAGATGGACACACTGCTGCCCCAGTTAGAGAGGCTGGTAATGCCTCTGTGGTGACATATGTAAGAAGAAAATCAAACAGTGCACACGTGGTGTTTTCCTGGGGGGGTGAGGTGCAGTGGCCGCCATCTCAGCGCAGCCCAGCCAGCCCTGCCTGGCCCTGGGCAGCCACGGCGGGTGGAAGGGAAGAGCAGGGCAGTGCTGGCANTGCCTGTGCCTGGGCAGCCACGGCGGTGGGAAGGGAAGAGCAGGGCAGTGCTGGCAGCCCTGCCTGAGCAGAGGCGTTAAACAGCACCGGCAGCAACAGGGCCCCGACGGCACCGGCACCACGGCGGTGCTGCTGAGAACACCAGTGCCCGTGCCGTGCCAGCAGGGCCGCCCGGCCGGCAGCGTTAACACGGCCAGCAATTCTCTGATGGGGAACCTGAACAAAATCAACCTCTCAGCTCTGTGGGATCCTGCAGGAATCTCTGAATTAGTGGAACTTGTTGACAGTGCTACCTACGAGCAGTAGATTTTCTTCCAGTCAGAGAAGAGGAGGAAGCAAGGGCGGGAGGGAAACAACATGGCAGACCAAGGTCAGCAGGGAAGAAAGAGGGGCGGGAGGTGCTCCAAGTGTCGGATCCGAGATTCCTCTGCAAGCTGTGGTGAGGACCATGGTGAAACGAACAATTTGTAACACATGGAGTCCACAGGGGATGCAGAGATCCACTCAGGGCCCATGGCCCAGGCCAGAGCAGGGGGATGCCAGAGCAAGCTGTGATCCAGTGGGAGACCCGACTAGAGAGAGGGCCCCAGCTCCCAGAGATAGAGAGGATCCGTGCTTCCAAACTAGAGCAGCCTATCTGTAGAGAACTGCACTCTGTGGATGAATGACTCACGCCACCACAGTTTTGGGATGACTGTTTGGCCGTGGGAGGGACCCCACACCACAGCAAAGACTCCTCTCCCTGAACAAACAGAAGATCTCAAGTGACAAACTGACCAAAACTCCCACGGCCTTGTCTCCCTGCGCTGTCGGTGGGAAGGAGGGAGGGGCTGCAGGGAAAAAAGGTATTTTAAAGGCTTATTTTACGTCTCATTATCTTCCTCTGACTCTGTTAATAATAAATCTACTTTATAGCTTTAAATTTGGACCTGTTTTGCCCTTAGAGTGTTTTGTCCCAGTCCTCGTCTTAATTTCTTTTTTTTTCCCTTCTCTTCTTCCCAGCTGAGAGCAAGAGAGGGTGAGCAAAAGACTTTTGTGGGTGCCTGCTGTTTGGCCAGTGTCGAACCATGACACACACAGAAGATGAACTTTTTACTGGAGGGAATACACACATGCAGCAAACTCATTCATTCATCTAAGGTTAGAAGTAGTCCTTGAACTACTAATTCCTTTGTGCTCCTTCACACACGATTATGCAGAGACAGAAGCAAAGGCACACTTTAGTGTCTAACATGGTCTTATAGCCACAAGTTACTCTCTGCTCTTAGTCTGGTTCTTTTTCTGGGATGCAGCTGTTCTTCCCCATTTTGCTTTTCCTTCATTTTGTGTTGTATAGTCTCTTCTATCACTGCTATTCAAAGCTTTATCTCCTCCCATTCTATCCATGCCATTTTTCATTTGAACTTCACCAATTATTTCCTCTTGCTCTTGCATTAATTTTGAGTATTTAATTATCACCTCAGACCAGTTATCTCCCTATTTATGCACAGGTATTTTCTTCTAACTTCTTTCTTGACCACTTAGTTCAAGAATCCTTCTAAAATGTATCCTTGCCTCACCCTTCATGTTTTTCTGTAAAGCTGCAGCTTCCTCCCAGAACTCCCTGGCCCTTGCTGTGCCATGCACTAAACATGTTTGATGACATCATTCAAGCAACTTCTTTACAGCTTCTCTTCTGAGAAATTTTTCAGGAAGATCAACTGCCTGACTCTTAAGCCCATGAAGCTCATAGAAGTGATCTCTTCATTTTAATGAACTTCTGATTGAGCTCCCACTGAACATTACATAACTGCAGTGATCTGAAACCCTGCAAAGAGAAAAAGCCTAAGAGATATTTCCCTGCATTTCAGGTCCCCAGGCACTATTCTGTGTCGGAAGGAAAACCAGCCCCGGGCCCTAAGAGGACAAGGCACTGACAGACCAAGGTATCTGTACAACCTGCAAGTGTGACAATTTTGGCAAGAGGCTTCTTATGGACAGAGGAGTGTGTTTTTAGGATACGCTGACCAGTTGCAAGCATATGGCTCCCACTAACGTCACAAAGCCTATAAGGAATTAATATTTTACCTTTTGGAAAATGTTGTGTCTTACATCTGCACAGGGGATGAGGACACCTAGCTAATTTGCGTTCATTTGCAGGCTCAAACTCTTTATTGTAATCAAGCTGCCATAAAACTGATGTGTAGAAGTCTGCATAGAGGACAGTGAAAATAACCAATATCTGAAAAAAACCCTCAAGAAATACACAGTCTGGGAAAGATACCCCCTTGTGTAAAGCACAAATTCTGCATACAAAATGTTTTAGCAAACAGGTCCAAGCAAGTGCTTCGTTTTGTCTTCCTCCAGGTAGAAGATCCCTTTCCCAAACAGCATTTCTACATAGTTCACATCAGAAGTCCAGTCATGATGAACGCAAAAATCATGACTGTTTGCCAAACAATGAGTAATGGCAGTACGTATTTGAAATTAACATAAATATGATTTACAAAGTAGTGGTTTGAACTTTTAAGATGAGCCACACTGTCTGAAGGTGACACAGAGTTGAAATCGGGTGTGCCTCCTTACTTAAAGGAAAACAGTCCTTTCCAGCCAGCACAGCCTGTGCTGCTTGTCAAGCCCAACAGTGTACACAAATGGCCATATCCTCCAGGTATTTAAACATGTGTGTTTAAACAGCCAGTACGTATGGAACTTGTACACACAACTTCTTTGGTTCTAACTGCAATCACAGTAAACAGCGTATTTCACACCAGCATTTCTAGAAATGATCCCAAGTCCTCCTATATTGTCATTTCCTTACCTTCTTGCAGTACTATAATTAATGTTTCTTTTTGGATGTTACCATTAGTTCAGTTTTGAAAATGTAACTATACACTGCAGATTATCTGAGCATTTTGTTGTTGTTGTTTGTTTTAATAAAGAGGCGGGGAAGATTTGGTCTTCCAGAGCTTGGTCTACTTACGCCATGAACAAAGTATTTCATAGTTCTAAATGCCTGGCCCAAAGATTAATATAAAGTTAAACAACTAATTGTTGTATTAGACTCCAGATATGTATTTCCCACATGAACTCCATCTTGTCACAGCACTCACTAAGCAAAATTAACATTCATATTTCATCAGAGACATCTTGACTAACCACGTTTCAGATGATTCTTAGTTTCACATGAAGGCCTACTTTCTGTTTCGGGTTTTATGAATTTGGACTTTGGATGACAAAGGTTATGAATCACAGCTATGCTGTTTCTGTCCTGCCAGACAAGTGGAAAGAGAACAAATAGCCAAATAAATATTGCTGTGTCAATGCTAATGTTGATGGTTGCCTGGCTACTAATGGTTTAAAAAGAACCCCATGAGCTAAACGCCAGTGGAAAGACAGGTGTGGCAGGTTGGTAAACTGATACATTAACAGGTGGGGGGAAGCCCTGCAGAAAAAAAGCCCAAAAAGAGGGGAAGCACACAGAGTTAATTAGGGAAGTGCTGATTCATGAGCTAGTTACCATACCTATCATCATCTTCAGTCTGGTGCTTCACTTATGGAGCTGATTGCTTCTGCTTTTAGCCTTCTTCTCTGACACAGGGGACTAATATAGTCATTCTTTCTGAATCAGCCTGGTCTATATGATAAGTATCTAGCCTCGCAGATGGAAGCAAAGCTTTAAGGGGAAAAAAATTATGCATCTTTGTTCAACTGATCAGAATCTAAAGATTTATTAAGCTAGCTGTCCTACTGCTCTGCCTCTGTGTAGCACAGTGGACTGCTATCTAGAACAAATTGAAGCTGGGATGCCTCATGTTGAGCCAGCCAATACCTAGAGAGCTGCAAAAATGCTAACCTTGGAAAAGTAACTATGGCTTTTTCTTACCATTTATTGCAACTTTCTGACTGATGAGAGAAATCTGAAAAGTTACCTTACCACTGTAAGGTATTACAAAGCACTAAGCCAAGGTGGGAAAAATATAGTAGAAAGAACTTGCTAGGTATCTCTTCTTTGCTCTGCTCCTACCCACCAAAAAAACTAAACAAAACCAAAAAACACCTCCAAACAAATAAACAAAAAATACGGCAGGCATAGCCCTACTAATAGGTCATCACATAAGCACTGGATCCTGTGACTGAATGAGTACTATAGTATAAATATCCTGAGTTCTATATGGTGATGTGTCTCAGGGATAGTTACTTTGTAAAAGCTTACCGCTTAAGTGGGGTGGTGTGCTATAAAAAAAACTAAAAAGAAAAAAAAAAAGGGAGAACAGCTTGAAAAAGAAAGCTGTTTCTCTCATAAGAACTCAAAGGGAACTAAAAAAAAACAGGAAGACATTTGAGAGGCCAAGCAAGTCACAGAACCATGGCAGGTGTAAAAAATAACCATGGTTGGGAGAAGCATCTCATGTAAGCAAAGCAGCACAGGACAACAGATCTGCTTTAATTACTATTGGTCTGTTGAAAAATACTTCCTGTCTAAATGCTTTGCACTACTTTTAAAACAAATTGTTCTTTGCTCTTATCATTAGTTTTGTCATTATTTCCATAGAGAAGAAAGACTGGGGCCAGAATTTGGATGGATGTGTGGGATATGCATTGTTGATTCACAGATTGCCATCAGTAACAGTGAAAGAATGTGAAATTCTGTACAGAACAGGTCAAGATACGAGGCTCATGGTCCAGGAGCACTCACATCAGCTAGGAGAACAGGTACAGTGTGCCCTGGCAATGTACACTGAACTACGCCAAGATAAACAGAACAGTAGCAGAACCAGTTCCTGGTACATTATCTTCTCAGAAATTAAAAAGCTACAGGCAGAAGCTCCATCTTCTTTTTGATGGAAAGTAAGGTGCTTCTTCCATTTTGCCATACCCTCTTCAGGACACCAGCAAGGATATTTTTTATTGTTGTATGTTTTGCTTTTAAAAGTAAAATTATTCTCACAAGTGCGGTTGCAGCTCATCAAACAGCTAAAGAGGGTTGTTTTGGAGGAGCAACATAAGAGGAAGCAAACACGGGCAACAGTGATAGAGTTGCACATACCCTGTGTGGCTGCACAGGTAATTACCATAAAATCAGATTATCAAAAAAGAAAAAACACCAACAAAAGACACACCAGCATTGAGCCAGCTCAAAGCATCTTACAAGTTTAAGGAAAACTTAAATTTCGCATATATAAATAATAGATTTTTGCCATGGGGAAAAAGGAGATAATGGAAAAAGGGTAAGGGAAGGAGGAAAAGGTCCATCCAGAGCAGCTCTGACATCACTGGAAGGGAATGGGGAGGGTAAATCTAAGAGAGGGTGCAAGTGGACTTCAGTTGCTGGCACCCATCACATCTCCGACTCACATGGCAGAGTCACTTTTTAATGTCACAACAGAAGTCAAAGCAGGAGACACGACTGTGCATCTGTTTCCTCATTTCTGGCCAGTGAGTTTTACAGGGCCCCCTCCCTACGTTAAAAAAAAAAAAATAGGCACTAAACAAAAATTAAGTAAATAAGTTGTTTTACACACTGCATCTTGGAGATGCTGAGGGCTGCTTTCTGGTATGCTGTATTTAAAATTCCAAAAAGCATAATACACAAAAGAGCAAAAGAGACTTTGAGCACACGTCCCATAGTAATCCATTCATCAAAAGAAATTATCAGGAGTCTAAAACAATGGGATACTATATGAATTGCCCACTTTTTCTCAATAATAAAATTTTGTTGTGCACAATACTCTTAGAAAGTATGGGAGGCAACCTCACTGTGTAAGTAGTGCTTGGAAGCCATGTCTGAGCAGGACTGATGCAAAGCAAGTATTTTCGCCTCGCTACACAGCTTACAGAATTAAAAACAAGAATTAAGGATCTTTTGACTTAAAAATACAAGGACTATCCTTGGAAACTGATGTGATTCTGCATCAACAAAGTGGTAAACCAACCCTCAAATCTTTTCAGGGAAACCAACAGTGTGATTTAGAAAGGAAGGAGAAAACAATACCAAGGTAACTCAGAGGGGAAGGGGGGAAGACCCATGGACACCCATCAAAAGCTCTGTCACTAATTTCAGTACATGAGATCACAAAGTATGCCATTAACAGGGGCACATAGATACCACATTTAAAGTACTTCCTTGGGTTCACAGCTTGTACCTGTTAAAGATGCCAGGAGTGGGACTGTTTTGGTGCATTTTTTTTTGTGTTTTGTTTTTCCTCCCCCTTCACACAGAACTTCTAAGTCAGAATTAAAGCTCTGACTTTTGAGGGCATTCAACTAACATATACATAAGTATACAGTTTTCCTGCTTAATTTTAGGGACCAAGGGCTTTGAGCATCTAGCCTAATCTGAAGTTCATAACTTTATTAAAGACATTTATGAACTGGCTGAATCTTTCCAGGATCTGAGGGAACAGAAGGAAGAATGTTTCTCTGCAGCATGTTGCTCAGTGAGATTTTATTAGATTCCCACTTTTTCATTACTTATGTCTTAAAGCAGTAATAGGAAAGATGCTCATGAGTAAGTATTAAATTGATCTTACAGTATTTTCATATATGAGAAAAACTAAATTCCTGTCCAATAGGCTTGTCCAAACTAAATTCCTGTCCAATAGGATGTAATACTGTTTCAGTGACCTTAACTACAACATACAACAACTTAATTTAAAATAAACTCAGTCTTTCAGCAAGTCTTCGTGTAGAAAATCTACTGCTCTTGTGACCTGAGGTGCAACTTGGCTACTAAACTTCAGCTAGCTCTTATCAGTGAAAACAAATAGGTGGAAGAGTTGATTTATTTAACTTAAGTTCAGGAAAAGTCAACTTTTTTAGTAACATGCCTCAAGGCATGAGCTTCCTACAGTGCAGAAAACAGAGCTATGAAAACCAAGTAATTACGACTTGGCCACATTGCATGACTGGGAAAGACTGCTAAAGACTAGAAGTCCCACGAAAGAAAAAAGTGATTTACTCACCAAATATTACAGTAGGATTACTCAAATGAGGAAGCCAGACAAGATTTAGCCCAAGTTTTGTTTCAGTCTGCCTAGTTATTTACAAGGTGGTACTGATTCCTTGCAGCACGGCTGGCACAGGTAAAGCTTGGCTCTTTTCAGCTAGAAAGTTCCCCTGCTAAAGGGCAATGTTGTTTTTAAAGCTCCTGCAGGCTTATGAATTTAATAAATACTATGGCAAAAAAAATCGAACAGCCTGTAGAGAGGGCAACAAAGCAAAGCATACGTGCCTCCCTACCACGCAATCCAGGTGGTTGCTGAAGTGCATAATGGGGCTGTTTTTGCGCAAAGGCAGGCAGCAACAACCTGATGTACGCAGCTTTTTTACCCCCTCCACAGACTAGACAGTTCCTGGACTTGGATCCGGAATCTACACCGAACACCCCGTGTACCTACACCCCGACTCGAAACCTATGGACGGCAGGTACAGGTGCTGGGAACTGAAAAACAGCAAGGGAGGCCGAATCGGAGCTCTCTGAAAACGGCACTCACTGCCCTTTACCTGCAGCGAAGTTCACAGGACCCCACGGGGCTGCCTTACAGGCAGTACTTAACTCTAATTACTGTTGTGCAGAAAGAACTCAGGTGCATGTTATGGCATAAGCCGCCCAGTCAGTCTCAAAGTAATTAGGGCAGATGTTCATTAGGAACTTCCTAACGAATCTATTAACTTCGTTACCTTACTCCAGTAAACTTCCTTACAGGTACATAAGGCAGTTTACTAGAGAGCGCGCCAGGAGACGCAGCGAGTAGCAAACGGGGAAGAGAGCAGGGGAGGGGGGGCGGAATAAAGACAGCAAAAAGAAGGCCGACAAGTGCAACTGGACTCATTTTGGGCAGTTGCGAGGGCTCCTGTCCTTCAGAGCGACGCCCAGCTGAGAAGGGGGGCGGCCCGCCAGGGTCCCGGCGCGGCGCTCCGCCGGCTGCAGGCGGGC
>WBMY01004733.1:11535-22784 GCA_013397315.1 Donacobius atricapilla | reverse complement strand
CGTGGCCGCAGCGCCCCCTGCCGGCCGTGCCGCAGCTGCAGCGCGGGGCCCCGAGCGGGCCGGGCCGGGCCGGGCCTTGGCCTGTGGCGGCTGCTGCTGTTCGGCGGCTTTATTACACACACACACATGTCTGCGCTAGTCAGGAACTGGTTTGCCTTTGCCCATGGCTTTGCCTGGAAGCCCACTGATCTCCAAGTTACAAGAACTCAGAGGGAAGGGGGTCATATTTTCCATTACAAGGGAAGTTCACACCTTCCTTGCCAGACACCCATCTTTCAAACTGAGACATGTCGTGTCTGCTAAATGTACGTCTTAATATTTACAAAACTAAGAATATTAAGAAGTAGCTGAAAGGAATAATTGCCACCTTGATAGGGCATGACTACTAGCTCATGATTTAATTATTTTTTTAAATAAATTCTTGACTTCCTGATGAAAGGAGCCTTTTTAATTAGTATGTATGACAAAGCAAAGCTAAAACATGCTGTTCAGAGTTACATGTAAGCATCACTTGTGTCTGGCATATATGACAAAATCATAGCTATATGGGATACAGATGCAGGTTGTAAAAAGTTAACCTTAAAGCTACTGAGCTCTTATTTGGTCACTAATTTGATGAAGAGATGCAAAATGTATTGCTAGTTTTAAGAACATTTCATTATCTGACAAATACCCTTGCCCATCCTTTTTAGTAATGGGCAGGAATATATCCTGGATTTGTGTGATTTAATTTCATAGAACAGTATATTCAGATGCAATTAGCTATAAAGATATCATTGTCAAGTCAATTGTTAATAAGTTTTTATATGTCTCTTTTGAGGGACAAGCTCATTTAACGATTACATTTGATGGAATTGTACCTATGTTTTAGGAAAGAGATTCTTCTCAAGCAAGTAACAAGAGCCTGGATACCACAGGTATTCATTTTAAAATGCCAAACTCCTGTGTATCTGTATGTTTACATGCTTACTTCTGTACACAGAAACAGAACAATAAAAAGCAAACATGCAAAGAAAAAGTAAATATTGGTGTTGAGGTTGTCAAGCTTTGCCCAGTTCTCTAGTGCTAGGTTACACGAGTGCTTAAAGTGACAGGGACATGTTACAGCACTTTTTCAGGTGGACAGTTCTGTAAGTGAGGTAGCTATGTTCAGTTATCCCTCTTTAGAACTAGGCCTCCTCATTTCTTCTATAGCCATAGTAATACTACCCAGAATTTGAGGTGGTTAGTAATACCTGTATTTTAATAGGCTATGCTCCTCGCATTTTTGTTTTGCTTTGTTTATTTTTAAGCAGATCACATAAAATACACATATTTTATAGATTAATTAATTTGGCTTTAATGTAGTTAGTAATACAGAAGTAATTTCTCTATGTTAAAACAGATTGTCCTAAAATAATTAATCTTATCAGAATTGGAAGTTTTCTTTATTTCTTTCTCTATTATTTTTAGATAGAGAAATCGAAGTTCCATTTTTCCCATTGAAACAGGAAAAAAGCAGTATCATTTTAGGCTTCATTTTGAATCAGTGGGGGGACTAGTTTGGTAGTTTTCTTTTGAATGGATTCTCTATTTCCCAAAATTGAGAAAAAAAACAGAGAAACGTTAATTCTTGCATTCTGGTTTTAATAAAAGGAGGAAGTTTTATTTATTGCTGTTTTCTTTCCATTACCAACACCTGTTTAATGCCTGGGTGCCATGTGAGTTTCTTCCAGTCCTGTACTGGTCTCACCTGCAGCAGTGGGCTCACATCTGTGTGCAGTGTAAGCCTGCAGCAGAATGTGGTAATTATGGACAATTTATCTGCATTTTTTTCTGGCTTTTGTTCCACTATAGTTTGAGTAATGAGAAAGCTGTAAGGCTGGTTTGGACTAAGCCAGGATGGCTGCTGTCCCCCATGGAGTTATTTGGAGAATAACACCTGTAATTTGCCTATAATATGCCTTGGATGCCTGTTAAATTGCAGCATCAATCTGTGCTTGGCAGGTTCTGATTACACTCCAAGTGAGTGATCACAAAATGCCCTGGGTAGGAAGGGACCTTAAAGCTTATCCCATTCCACACCCCTGCCATGGGCAGGGGCACCTCCCGCTTTCCCAAATTGTTCCAAAGCCTGTCCAGCCCGGCCTTGGGCACTGCCAGGGATCCAGGGGCGGCCACAGCTGCTCTGGGCACCCTGTGCCAGGGCTGCCCACCCTGCCAGGGAACAATTCCTTCCTAATATCTACCCTCAACCTACTCTCTTTCAGACTGAAGGCGTTACCACTTACCTGTCACTACACGCTGTTGTAAACAGTCTTCCTCCGTCTTTATCGTAGGCTCCCTCCATGTCGTGGGAAGCCACCGGTGTATTCCCGGCAGGATCCGCCCCCGGCTCCCGTGGGATACCTGGTGCTGCTGCGGGCCGGGCCCGGGGATCGCCTGGGCGCCCGTTCTCACCCGCCGTCAGAACTACCCGAACCGCATTGTCTGCCTATTTGGCTTGTAGGAGCACACGCGTTTGCTTCGACACCGTGCCGGTGTGTGTGCACAGACCACGAAGCACACGGCAGGGTGTGCGTGTGTATATCGCGGTTTAATTTTCATCATTATAGATGATTGCAGAGTCTGAGACCCGATCTTCCCTTTGTATTCTGTGCCATCAACCGCGGCCGGTCGAGGCGCTGCAGGGTGAGGCAGAGCTGGAGCTCGGCCGCAGCCAGTCTCGCCGGTAAAGCTCTGCAAGGCCGACATGTGTGCATTTTGCTCCGCTCTCTAGGTGCGTTGTGCCAAAGCCAGCGCGGACGCGTGCGCGGTTCGCGGGCCCGCTCGGGGCAGCGCGGGCCGGAGGAGGCTCGGCAGCAGGGCCGGGCCGCTCTCCAAGCTCCGGTGATGCTGCACTGAGGCTCTATTAATACCGCACTGCGGCCAATGCTAGCGCACGGCGCCGTGGCTTAGTTGGTTAAAGCGCCTGTCTAGTAAACAGGAGATCCTGGGTTCGAATCCCAGCGGTGCCTGCTCCGGCGGGGCGGTTTTTTGCCGGCAGCGCTGTTTTACCGCCGGACACACAACCGCGCCTGCAGGCTGTCTCCTGCCTGCTCCGTGGGGAAGGTGTTTTTTCCAGGAGTATTTGTTCACTCAAGGGCAAGGAAAATGCCTCTCAATTTTTTTTTTTCTTCTTATTGCCACATCTTCAATAGTCCCTAGGGTAAACAAAGCTGGTTTTGCCTGGTTTTCTTCCTCTTACAGCTNCCAGGGGCGGCCACAGCTGCTCTGGGCACCCTGTGCCAGGGCTGCCCACCCTGCCAGGGAACAATTCCTTCCTAATATCTACCCTCAACCTACTCTCTTTCAGACTGAAGGCGTTACCACTTACCCTGTCACTACATGCTGTTGTAAACAGTCTTTCTCCGTCTTTATCGTAGGCTCCCTCCATGTCGTGGGAAGCCACCGGTGTATTCCCGGCAGGATCCGCCCCCGGCTCCCGTGGGATACCTGGTGCTGCTGCGGGCCGGGCCCGGGGATCGCCTGGGCGCCCGTTCTCACCCGCCGTCAGAACTACCCGAACCGCATTGTCTGCCTATTTGGCTTGTAGGAGCACACGCGTTTGCTTCGACACCGTGCCGGTGTGTGTGCACAGACCACGAAGCACACGGCAGGGTGTGCGTGTGTATATCGCGGTTTAATTTTCATCATTATAGATGATTGCAGAGTCTGAGACCCGATCTTCCCTTTGTATTCTGTGCCATCAACCGCGGCCGGTCGAGGCGCTGCAGGGTGAGGCAGAGCTGGAGCTCGGCCGCAGCCAGTCTCGCCTGTAAAGCTCTGCAAGGCCGACATGTGTGCATTTTGCTCCGCTCTCTAGGTGCGTTGTGCCAAAGCCAGCGCGGACGCGTGCGCGGTTCGCGGGCCCGCTCGGGGCAGCGCGGGCCGGAGGAGGCTCGGCAGCAGGGCCGGGCCGCGCTCCAAGCTCCGGTGATGCTGCACTGAGGCTCTATTAATACCGCACTGCGGCCAATGCTAGCGCACGGCGCCGTGGCTTAGTTGGTTAAAGCGCCTGTCTAGTAAACAGGAGATCCTGGGTTCGAATCCCAGCGGTGCCTGCTCCGGCGGGGCGGTTTTTTGCCGGCAGCGCTGTTTTACCGCCGGACACACAACCGCGCCTGCAGGCTGTCTCCTGCCTGCTCCGTGGGGAAGGTGTTTTTTCCAGGAGTATTTGTTCACTCAAGGGCAAGGAAAATGCCTCTCAATTTTTTTTTTTCTTCTTATTGCCACATCTTCAATAGTCCCTAGGGTAAACAAAGCTGGTTTTGCCTGGTTTTCTTCCTCTTACAGCTGGAGTGCCTGCTGACTCAGTGTTTGCCGCTGCGGTTTTTGCTGTCCGTCAGCACTGAGACCTGCCTGTCACCTCTTACCTGCTACTGTCACATTAAGTCCGGCTTTTCCAAGTGAAAGTTGCAATAAGCACCCTGTGCTGCCACGTCATTAGTGACACCGCAGAGGGACAAAAGGTTTTCCTAGAAATATTTAAAAATCATCAAAAGCCAAGCCTTGCTCTGTTAGGCTTGGGAATTAAGTTCAGTGAAAATATTCCAAATTTGTGTTACTCTAAAGAAAGGCAGAATCTGTCTCTAAACCTAAAGACTTAAAATCCATTAATACAAGCTCCAGCCTAGCAACCATATCCTCAGGTGCTTTTTTTTATGCTTACACAGCAGTGATGGAAGTAAACGGATTCACAGCCACATTTGGGGGTCAGGCTTTCAGGACTCGGATCAGCACCCAAATCACAGTTGTCAGTAGCCTCAAATGTAATGTATAAAGGCTTAATGTCTAGGATGAACATTTTCGTTACAACATTTACCTGCAGGAATCTTTCTTTAAGTAGAACTTCCTGTAAAAATGCAGGCTAGGTAGTATTTGATATGTCATAAATATAAGCAAACCATAATTGCAAACTCTGATATATTTTTAAAAAATTAGAAGTAGCTTGGGACTAACCTCCCATGGATTGATATTATCTAAAATAAAACAAGAAGAACTAGACAACTGGAAAGGGCAAATTAAGGAAGATTTGGGAAAAGAAGCTGCAGTCAATGAAACAGACTTGTTCTCAGCTCTTGCACGGGAGAGAGATTACTTAGCCATCCTTTAGTTTGAATATTTGTACCTGCTGTTACTCTGCTCGTTTCCAGCTAGGTTTTGTTCTTTGGCTTGTAGATGAGAACCACAAATACAAGGAGTTTTAGATATTAATATAAAAATTGTTAATGCTCTTTTGTAATGCATCAGTTGGAATGGCATGATGAGCCAGCCGAGATGGCACTGGAAGGGGCTTGTCACTCTCTGCTTTAACACAGGCACCCTAAAAAAAGACTGAAAACTCAAACTTGACTCCCTTGAGGGAGACCTCAACAAATGAGAGAAATTAGAGCGCAATGCCCAAGCAGGTGAAGTTTACCAGAGGCAAGGGCTGGGCTCTGCACCTGGGCCAGGGCACCCCTGGCAGTGTGCAGGGACTGGGGAGTGAGAGGCTGAGAGCAGCTGCAGGAAGGGACCCGGGGTCCTGCTCAGTGGCCAGCTGGACCTGAGCCAGCAGTGCCCTGGCAGCCAGGAGGGACATCCCTGTCCTGGGGCACCAGGCCCAGCACGGCCAGGCCAGGAAGGGATTGTTCTGCTCTGCTCTGGGCTGGGGCAGCCTCACCTGGAGTGCTGGGGGCAGTTTTGGGCACCACAGCCCAAAAAAGACATGAAGCTGTTGGAGAGTGCCCAAAGGAGGCCACGAGGATGGGGAAGGGTCTGTAGGGGAAGGCCTCAGTGAGGAGCAGCTGAGGGCACTTGGTGTGTTCAGCCTGGAGAAAAGGACACTGAGGGGAGACCTCACTGAGCTCTTCAACAACTTCCCATGGGGCAGCACAGCGGCAAGCACCAATATCTGCTCTCTCTGACCAGGGGCAGCACCCAAGGAAACAGCATTAAACTGAATCAGGAGAGGTTTAGGATGGCTACTAGAAAAAGATTTTTCCCCCAATGGGTGGTCAGGCACTGGAGCAGCCTCCCCAGGAAAGTGGTCACAGCTCCAAGCCTGTTATAGCTCAAGAACTGTTATGACAATCGTCTCAGGCACAGGGTGGGATTGTTGGGGTGTCTGTGCAGGGCCAAAATTTGGAGTCAGTGATCCTGATGGGTCCCTTCCAGCTCAGCATATTCTATGAATCTGTGATCCCATGATTCTATGAAAATGTTTGAAGAAGAAGGGCAAAATCAGAATATGAATTAGTTCATGAGCACAGACCTGATTTGTCTGGATTTTGCAAGACTCTGTTTTTTTGCATTAGTCAGAAATATGTAGCCCTAGGTTCTGTAAAGCCCACCTTCTGAAATCCCCAAATTTTAAGGATGTTCTATATACTTACATGGTAATTAATCCTATAAGACAATATTTAAGTAAATTGAGTGAACCATAGCATATTTTTAAGTTATCCTGATAAGTACATTTTTAATGAGCTTTTCCCCCAGACAATTGGCAGAATGTTATCTGTATCTGTTATTAATGTCTGAATTAGGAGCATAAAATTAACCTTTTCTTGAGAATTAGCTCCTGGGATTCTATCAGGCTGTTATGGAAGAATAGCATGTGAAATAATATATTAGCAGCTTCGTATTTATATAAAAATAGAAGTGGTGAAATAGAAAGCCAGGATCTGGCAATTTAAAGAATTCTTAAAGTGCCAGAATTGCCGCAGCTCTTTAACTCCTGTGTTGTTGTGGTTAATAATTTTCTTAGGCATTTCATAGCCAGCTTGCTCTGTGAAATTGTATCTAGAACTTACCACAGTAACTGTTAAGCATTACTTAACATAAGAAAATATCTAGACTCAAATTGAATCAGACTGACAATATATCTGGCCCAGTGTCCCCTCTAATAACCATGGCCAAGAGCAAATGTCTAGGGCAGAACATAAGCACAGGGCAAACAGGCAGCAATATTTTGCCAGAATACCCTACCAGCCTCTGGTGATTTCCAGCTCAGGGTCTTGAACTTTCAAATACAGACCTGATCAAATTTAATTTTTCATTCCTCCGTGTCTGTGAATAGGAAAAAGGGAAGTGACTCCTGCAGGCAGATATGCTTATTGGAGATATCTTTTATCAAAGTGGCAGTTGCCTAAAGAAGGAAAGTATTAGAGGCTGCCAAATATTTAGTGGCTGTTTATTGCAACACTGACTATAGGCTTGGGGGAAGATATCTCCAGTTTGCCTGGGAGCTGGCATTTCTGCCTGCACATTATTCACGAAGATTTGGGTGAAAACATTTGATAAAAACACCAAGTGAAGCCACATTGCCTGCTAACCCCAGTTTGTAGAACGGCTGTTTTGTCTTTCCTGACATGCTCTGCTGTGATGTGTCATTCTTCAACAGGCATGTTCAGCTACATGGTGTCATGGCTGTAAAATGAGATGTATGTATCATGGAAGGATTTGCCATAGTGTCAGCTCTGAATTTTGGGGGAGAGGGAGAACTGTTTGGGATACTGCAGTCTGCATATTGGAAAACAAAGACATTTCCCAGTTATTCCTTTGCTGCTTGCAGAAAATATTGATAAGGATGGTTTAATTTGTAAGTAATTTACAGAACTTATACCTGTTGCTTGTAGGCTTGCTGTAAGGTTTTCATTGTCTATTCTTACAAAGTAAGCAATGACATCAGAATGTCTTATTGAGAAAAAAGTGACTTGCCTCCATCACCCAGCAGAGAAGTCCCTGATGCATCTTGCTATTGATGTTTACAGGCTAGATGTTTACAGAGATGAAACTAGCCTGTAAACCTGAAGACAGAAATGGTAGTTATCCTATAGTGTCACTTAAAAGACAAAGAATGCAACAGAGGCCAGGAGGAGAGAGAGAGCAAGAGGACACTGAGCAATTTAGATTCTTTAGGACCTGTGCTGCGCCATTCTCTAGGCAGCCCAGCTCATAAGTACACCAGATTTAGAAGAAAAATATATAGTTTTTGAAAGCTTGACTGTATTTTGGTTCATAATGAAACACAAATTTGTTCAAGCAGGGAGCATAGCTGGCTAGTAAATTGCAAGTCGTGTGCCTTACTGCAACAAAATAGAAAATTTTTCATCCAAAAAGCTGAAATCCATAGCCACAAATGTAAGGGTGGGACTGATGGGAGAAGTGAGGCGATTTTGGAGGTGTTCTTTTGACCTCTTTGTAAAATGTTTTTTCATTAGCTCTGCTTGGCTCATGTGCAGAATTTTGTCTTTGTGCAGGTGTTTTCACTTCTTATATTTTAAATGTCTACTTGCCTATCTTGTCAATATGTGTATTTTTTTAGATGGTGAAGCCATTACACTTCAGTTTATTTTCAGTTTACCCTTCTACTTCTGTTCCAACAGGGGAGTAGTCTGTAGGGGTTCAAATAACAAGTAGTCCCCTATAGATCCAGATGAAGTCCAGTGTACACAACTGTCCTAGGTTACACTGTAAGATANGCACATGGGGCAGTATCTGCCTGTCTTAATGCTCCTGTGTAGGCCAGGGTATACTACTAGAATTGCTGTATTGGTCTATTATGTCTATTGCATGATAACCTCTGAGGCAATGAACATCAGTCAGAAGATATACTCAAATTTGTTTGCTTGTCCTAGTCTAGGATGCTACGTCTGGGGCCTCAGCAATCTCACCCAGCCCCTGTGCGGCGGGGTAAACAATGATTTTTTCCAGCCTTTCAGGCCTGACACAGCAGTCTTTGAAAATATTGAGCTCCCTCTGCATGCCAAGGTCAGCATAATGTTGTTGTTAGTTCTGCTTTGTCTTCTCTGCACGGCCTGCACCATGCTTAGAATTAAACCACTACAGGGCGTGATGCAGCGTCTTCTTGAGGAAGAGGAAAAGAGAGGCAAAGCAACAGCACCCATGTCAACACAGACTGTCACAGAGGAGGAAAGAAATTCAAAGCAAGGCAACAGTGTACTCGTTATTTTATTGTACCTTTTTTCCCCTACTATTAAATTGTATTTTCTGACTTGGAGTCTCTCACTGGTTTTGCTTTCAAACCAGTACAGCACACTTTTACTCAGAATAAATCTCAAATTCACCATATCTACTTTTCTAACGGACAGCTCCACACAGCAATGTTTCTCTGGAACTAATTTCCACCAGCTGCAGATCTGACTCATGGTGCCCAAATGTAACTGAGAAGTCCTTATATCCTGAGCTCCACAATACATCTACAGCAGCTACATGACTGCCCGCCAGAAAATTGTGAACCATCTGCCTATCCTGCTTAATAAGCCTCCATGTTTAAGAAGTAAATATTTAATATTTAAAGAAATCAGGCTGTACCACTGCCAAATGCAAAATGGCCAACAAAACGTGCACAGCTCCATTTCTGCCTCTGTGTATGGAGCTGAGGAACTCTTCTGATGCCAGACACATTCTGCAATCAGTATTTCTTAATGAGCAACCTTCAAGAGCAGAAAGTCAAAACTAGAATAAATAACACAGCAAATTCTAATCAGTAGAAGTATGTTATAGATTTAAATGACATGAATATATTTGGAAGACACTTCTAAGAGCAAAGAGGTCTAAGCAGTGGTGACCTTTACTTTGCAGCCCTGCAGAGCTCCTTCCAGGCTAAGAAATTCTCAGAGATCCAGAGGTCTTAATGCATTTTAGCCCTTTTCCGCCTGACAATTGTAGAGAATGTGCTTCATTCGCTGCACACACCTTTCTTTTCCTAAAGTAAGGAACCAGTTGGTATCAGCTGTATAACATCAATTTCCTTTCTTTTAACACTATTCCTAGTTTTTCAGACACTGATATGTCGCCCTGATTTTTCCAGCCTTCTCTTCTGTTTCACAGTTTCATGTTTTGGATTCTTTCTTACGCTCTGGTCTGTAAACATTGGCCAATGTTATTGTAGTTTCAAGATAGTTTACATTCTTTGTCTTAGAGATACGGACAGCTGATGGAAAGTTGTCCTGACCAATGGGATGGGGAGAGGTGTCAACCTTCTCCCCCAATCCCTGGACTTTTTAGAGATACTATATATGGAGTCAGACTTTCAAATAGAGTTTTAGTTCATGCCTTCTGATCAAAGTGTGAGTGTGTGAGTGACATATTGTGTCACTGATGGGTCTTAATTTGCATCGATTGTTAATTCATCAGTTACTGCATGTCTAATTAGCAGTTAATGCAGTCCACAAATAACGCATTCTGTAGCACTTCCATTTTTATCACTGAAACCTGGCAATGAACCAATCCCATTTTATTCAGTTTGCTTCCCATAAATACTGCAAATCAGTACTGTAGATGATCTAGAAAGATGCTGCTCTTAAATTACATCCTAATATTTTAAGAACAGCTAAAAATATTGTCTAAGCTTTAAGGTAATTTCCCATCCAAAGCATTCTGTGAGTCTGTGATCTTTAATACAAGATATATCCAAATGTAACAGAGTGGAGAGCAAGAGACACAGGTCAACAAATAGTCATCATGGGACATGCTAAATGATTACAGATCCCAGCACCAGAAGAGGTAAATATGCCCAAAATAACAATTCTGTTGCTAGCCAGAGAACAGTGGTTCCCCTGCAGCAGGTTCTGACAAACAGGATGATTTTTCTTCATTAATGTTTCATTATTACTTAGATACTTTCCTTTCTAGTAATTGTATTTACATTTTGAAAAACAGACAAAATCCACACTGAGTCTGAAATGCTAAGTAACAGGCAATTATATCACACAGTACATTTAATTAACATCACAAAGCATAAAGAAATGTATGGTGAAATACAAGATCACATACACCAAGTCAGCATTCTGACTACAGAATGACAGATTCTGCAAGGGATCAGAAACAAATGAGATTCCTTTTTTCTCTTATTTCTTTAATTACGTTTTGGCAAGAGGCCAGGTTAGAGGGCCAGAGGGCCCTTTTTACCATAACTGCTTTTTTATTTATTTAATTGGAGATGATTGAACATGTATTGCTGTAAGAGCCGTATTGCTATGGCAGCCTTCTAAAAAACTAGTTCCTGTAAGGTGCATCACACGCAGATTGACATGTAAGCACTCATATGAAGTTCTTCTTGTAAAACAGAAACAGCTCCAGATTTTCTATTTTATATACGTGAATTTAGGCACAGGCTGACTAGAAGTGATTTCCTCTCTTACATACATCGTCGCCTGACTCTAACTTCCCCAAGCCGTGACTCCACAGTTTAACACCAGCTCGGGCGCCTTGCAAGGGCCCGG
>WBMY01004733.1:0-11227 GCA_013397315.1 Donacobius atricapilla | reverse complement strand
GCCCTGCCGCACTGGCGGGGATGGGTTCCTGCTGTGCTGCAAACGCGGAATTCAGCCGAGAGTGCGGGTGACTCCTGCTGCTGTGCGCAGCCTCCTGCCTTCCCCAGGAGCTGCGGTACCTTGATGGGCAGCAGCACATCCCTGTCACCCACCGCTCTGTGCGTGGTTTCAAAGTGTATTTCAAACATCTTGGTGCCGCTGTCCGGCAGCCACTGCATCTCCTCTGAGTCAGTCCATGCGGAAAGNGCGCGATATCTTCCGATCGCCTGTTCCGAATCACCCACAGCTCCCTCCGCCCTGCCGCCGTTCGCACTGGCGGGGATGGGTTCCTGCTGTGCTGCAAACGCGGAATTCAGCCGAGAGTGCGGGTGACTCCTGCTGCTGTGCGCAGCCTCCTGCCTTCCCCAGGAGCTGCGGTACCTTGATGGGCAGCAGCACATCCCTGTCACCCACCACTCTGTGCGTGGTTTCAAAGTGTATTTCAAACATCTTGGTGCCGCTGTCCGGCAGCCACTGCATCTCCTCTGAGTCAGTCCATGCGGAAAGCCTGTGGGGAGCTGAGCAGTCCAAAGCTCAGCGCGGTGCTGGGGAAGGGAGGACACTCTGCTGCTCACATGTAGCGTGTCACAGCCACCGGGACCAGAGCCTTTCTGAAGTCCGGGTTATTGCCAGCTTTGCAGACACAAGGAGCCCGCAGGAGAAGGGGACATTGCTGGGTGCTCCCCACGGGGCACCTGGACATGGGGATGGGAGTCCCTATTCCCTCGACAAGTTTCTGACGCATGTCCTCATTAAAGACCCTGTCCTCCAAGGCTCATGCTGATGATAGCTGTCTCCAGCTCCAGAACGTAATCTTCTATCAGCTTCTCCTCTATCTTCCTCTGCATGCACGTCTCACACTGAGGAAAGGGCAGACAGTGTCTGGTTAGCAAAGGTCCTTCCCAAGGCCCAGCTTGCACCTGAGAAAGGATCCCACCCTGCTCCTGTTGAGAGGACCTCCTGTGGGGTCCTCGGGTCTGGCTGCTCAGTGTCTGTGACACCTCCTGCTCTTAGCCAGCACCTCATCTCCAGGGAAGTAACTCCAGCATCTCTGCCCGCCCAGCCACTGTTAGCAAAGCTGATCTGGCCGGGCAGACAAGCCAGGAACCTTTCCGAGCTCCAGATACCTGCCTGCCCCCAGCTAGTATCGAGGTAGCTTGGACAAAAGCTGTCCTGAAAGGGAAGTGGGACCAAGCGGGTGCCTCCTGGAGGTGGGCACGGCCGGCACAGTCCCAGGGCGCACTCGGGCAGCTGCTGTTCGGGCGCGCTGTGCCTGCGGCCCGGCGGGTCCCTCACGGCTGTGGCGGGAGCCCCTCGCCCTCAGAGCGGCCGCCATGGCAGCGCGGCAGCGCCGGCCCCGTCCGCCCTTCGCGGTTCGCACTGTCGGGGACCGGCTCCTGCTGCTCTGGAAACGACGAAATTCCCCCCGGCAGTGACGAAGTTCATTGTTTTCCAGCAGTTCTCCACGAAACTAAACTGCTGGGAATGAAAAGAACGCTTTGGTTTCTCCTCACTAAAGCACGCTTCAAACTAGTATAAATGCTCTCTTGAAAGTGACTTTCGTTATATCCCTATGAGAAACGACGAGTAATTTTAAACTAGGAACTTACTTATCAAATATATGCGTGATAAATGCTCCTATACGTGTTAAATAGCAAAGGTCTGATTATTTGAGCCCTCAAAAATACGGAAGTGCTATATGTTGAGTCCCTGCACATTAAGTAAAAGCATGACTAAAACCTCACATTCAACTTCACACCACTTATCTTTAGTTAGTTTTGTATCATACCAGTAACTCTTGTTTTGCTATAAGCCTTTGCAGGCGTTTAAATGTCACAAAAGCGTATTTTATCTCAGAGCTAGAGAATTGAATCTCTAATTTATTTTTCTTACCTTTTCTCAACTGATCAATGGCCCTGGGGATTTGTTTGTATGAAAAAGTGCAAAGTGTAAATACACATGTACAAAACACTTCTTCAGATTCAAAGCTATATCAACTTCCTATACCTATAAATGCCTTTGCAAACAAATACAAAGTACAGGAGTCCTTTAAAATCACTACATTCAAAATAAAAGTGCATAGAAATAGATTTTAGTAGTATTCAGGTATAACAGGAGACTAGTAAGAAAGAACCCTTTTATGTTTATTTTGGTTAGGAGAGATGCTCAGGTTGGAGGATACATGTTCTAGTTCCTGCCTCAAAAACTGTGGAAGAATTTTATCTGAGGATTGCCAAAGGAGAGAATTTTCCATTAGTAAATGTGTGACTTGCAGAATTGCAGTTTTACTAAAAAGGACTTAAATTATTTTTGTGCTCAAAGTAGATTTTTGGGCACTCAAATCCCAGATGGATGTCTAAATAAAGAATGAGTGTTTTGATTTTAAAAAGTACTTCCTAAATGTGAAAAATGAGGTTACTTTCCTGGTAAAATTTAAAAAGTTTAATAAAAAGACAACAGGAGGCAGAAATAAAGCAAAGGGTTAAACGGTCCACCAGGTGCTTGGCATTCAGCCAAAAGCACACCTACTAAATGGTAACACTCTCTATATATAACAGCCTGTTGCATAATCACAGATTATCATGCATTATTCAAACATTCCTTTGAGTTTAGATGTCTTTTTACTTGGTTTTAGCCTTTGACTTGTCTTCGTGCCATCCTGCAGATTAAATCAATTTTATTTCTCCTTGTGGCTCCATCCTGCCGCTCTGACACTCCCTGGTAACAGGGAGTCAATAAATTCTTCCTCTGGTGTTCTAGTTTCTGTCACTGTTATCTTCATCCAGATAGGATAATCCAAAAATGTGAGGATTTTCCTGATTATCTTTACCATTCTCTGAGTTGGCATTTTAATATTACATAGTTTCCATTTAATATTATGCTATAGCCTAAGAAATATATGTATTTATCACACTACTATTTCCAAGTTTTGTTAATAGCAGAAATAATAAAAACCTATATTCATACAGCAAAGTTATTCCAACATTATACATATAGCATTCATTTTAATATATGCAAAAAGCCAATAATATAATACGTATTTATAACACTAAATATCCAAACTCATGTCAACAAAATTGTGTAGGATGCACAGTGAGAAGCATGGAGGCCCAGTGGTTTTACTGCAAATCACTCTGTGGTTGGACCTCTATTAACTTTTGTTTTTCAATTGGTCCAAATGGTTGATTCAATTCAAAAAGAAACACTATTTACATTTGCCAAAAGGAGCAACAGCTGAGCTGCTGCTGCTGTGCTGACAGTTCCACACAATGATGGTTTAGAGAACTAAAACCAAACAGCAGTTTGAATCTGTACAATATGTACAATTACTGTATGGACTGTCATTGTAGGACATGAAAAAATGAATGACTCTAAATACTCTTCAGAAGGCAATGAGCACAGAGAAGGCTTTGTTGTCTAATTCTTACTACCTTTTATAAGGTGTTCCGATACAGACTTAACATGATTGGTGAATAGGAAAGACACCTCTCTAATACTGTTGGTTAAACTGGAGAAACAGAGCTAGAAAGGCAAACACCACCTAGAGAAAATTGTTTTGAGAATGGATTAGTTTTTTATCAAGATTGTTTTGAGAAAAAGCTTTCTCAAGATATTTTTCCCTTGGGAAAAGGTTAGCAGCTGCTAGCAGGCTCAAATCTCTCAGACTCAGAAATATCACGCCCACAGCAGATCAGCTTGAGAACTGAAAAAGCTGGGAGCAGAGGAGGACTGTAAGTTAATAACTAGTCTCTTGGTACCTGCTTTGTTTAGCAATCAAAGGTCTTTTCCTGCATACATTTGCGGGAGAGAAAGCATTAGGAGTGCACCTAATATGATGAAGAGTTTAAAGTCAAGTTTAAAAAAATGTTATAATAATTTCACAAGTGCTTAATACTGAAAGAAAACCTGTTCTTCATCCATGTGGCTTCTACTCCTCCAAGGATTTCATCCTAGCCAAAACAAACAAGTCTTTTTTTTCTTTTAATTTAAAAAGTCAACTGATATCAAAGATAATGAATGCAGGATATTAACAACATAACTTTAGCCCAAAAGAGCTAATACAGGAACGTGAAAGGTTTGATGGCAGTTCCTGCACGTGTACAGGAACCACCATCAGCTTTTATTTATCACACTTGCATCTGTTAGTGACTGGAGCAGGGGCAGCGCAAGTGCAAACACCCACAGGAACAGCTGAGGGTCTTCTTCATCTTACTGGAGCCTTGCACTAGGGCACAAGATTGCAAGAGACACTGAATGCTTTCAGCTCATCTTGGGATTCAGATCTGCTGTTCAGGCCTGGTGACACCTGGAGCTGTGCAGCAGATCTCAAATCCAGACTAAATCACTCGACCTTTTAAAAACGTCAGCATTTGCAGTGAAGTGAATGAGCGAGCTGCTAGTTCAGCAGCAATGAGGGAACAAGGATTTCCAGCACAAGGATCACCATGTGTCTGACACTTGCCAGAGTGCCTGGTCAACTACACAAAAGCATTTCAGTCCCTGTGAATTGTCACCTCCGCTTTTCTTGCCTGGAGAAGACCCCTGCCAGCAGCTAAGTGAGGTTTGGTAACAAGATGCTGAGGGACAACCTTCAGTCCTGTTCCCTCTACCCTAAGTTTTCCACAACCGACAGAATTGCCTTGTGAGAAATGGTAAATTGACCAAGATTCATTGCACATATTAACCCACGCTCTTCCCTCCACAAGCCCAAGCAAAAGAAAACAAGAGTGTGAAAGCCCCTGAAACCTTTTGTATTTTTATTGTGCATTCTGTAAGTGCTTAAAGATACCACACAAGACTGTATGGATCGTGTTGTCCACGTATGGCACATATATGAGACAGAGAGATCTCCCAGAGTTTTCATAGGTTAACTCAGACACAAATTACATCAAGTAGTATTATCTCATTATAGACAAGGCAAACCACAGAAAGCACCTCTGATCACACAGAATAAAGGCACTGAAACTGAGAAGGAACTGAAACAGACCTTTTAAAAGTCTGTTTCACAAAAAATATTGTGTGCTTCTCACAGTGCTTAAAAGAGATTAAAAATTGTATAAATCTAGTTAGGGATTGTCAACTTGAAGTTCCCAATTCAGAAGAAATTCAAGTGTAACTTTCAAAATATAGGTACAAAGGAAATAAACAAACCTCCTTTTTCCTCTTTCAAAATAAATTAATTGCCAGACCAAGTTGTCACAGATTACTCTTCTTTCTTTCGTATATAGATGCATACAAATTAATGAAGTTATTTTCGGAGGATGACATTAAGTTGTCAAGATCATAATCCACTTCAAAGGTAGGTTTCTCTCCAAAAATTACAAGAGCAAGAAATACAGCAAAGTGTGCAGTCAGTCCCCATATCTTGAATGACCTTTTACGTTCCTGGTCATCATATATAAAGCAGTGTATCTGAGTTGAGTAACCTGAGGAGGTTTTGTAAGGGAAGGTCTTGTAATTTAAGGGCTTGACAAAGTACTCCAAAGGCACAAGAAAAGCCTCGCTCACTTCATCTGGATTAGGAGTGACCTGGAATGTATCCTCTATAATTCCTACTACTGGTGTCACCAAGTTGTTCATCTAAAAAGAGAGAAAAAAAACCCCAAATAAGTAAATGTTAAAAAAATCAACAAAACTCTCAAACACTTATGTTTGTACCAAGTAAAAATGTTCATTATTTAAAAAAACATTTCCTCGTTACAAAATGAGTACAAGAAGCCCATGAACTATTTTTAACTGAAATGCAATTTAATCCCCCTAATGGCAAGCTATTTAATTTGACTTGAAGAATTTGAAATCATATTTTTGTATTTGTCAAAAATGATTTTACAAACACTCTGTTCATCCTGTATAATCATATAGCAGTTAAAAAGGCTTGCCTGTTTGCTACAGAAGTAAAAAACATGCATGCTTTCTCATGGGTCCTCCTTATATACTTTTTTAAATTCTGATTTTAATCCAGATTTTCCATGTCCTTCATCATATTTCTGTAGCTTTCCCGGGATACAGGAATTTTCCAAATATGGAATTATTTTTCTATAGGTACAGAAATATTATTGCAATATATTTAGCCATAAATATAAAACACTTTTTGAAACACCTTATTTCTGGACATTTTAATTCTAAATGTAATCCCTTCTTCCATAGGAAGGCAAAATCTACTGAAATCATAGTTTGCATTGACGGAACATCAAAATTCTTTAGGATACCTTGCTAGTACTATTTATTCACACTAGCAAAGACAGCTGTTCTGTAGAAAGGAGGAAGAGCAAAGCAGTGTTTGTGGTATTTGATTCAAGTCTGGAAAGACTCCGTCCAAGTCGGAAGCACCTGGAATGTATCTATTGAGAAGGCAAAGGATCATCTGACATGTACAATATTCGTGGTCCAAAACCCACATCATCTCTCCTACTGACTGAGGTAATTGGCTGGAAAACAGGGAAAATTTGATCCTTCTTACACACTGCCTCTGAACTATGTGGCTTTAAGGTTAACTGTACAGAAATTACAAAGAAGTTAAATAAAGCTTTTTGCAATACAATTTCAAAAGCAGTTCGTTCCTTTTTTACTGGAGAGAGAATATTGCTAACAGGTAGAAAAACAGGAGGCATAGTAATAAACTGTTACCTGGTGAACAAAAATAGTCTTCAGAAACAGCAATTCCTCTCTTCTAGGGGAAAACTGATCCTATGTACTACTGACCAGTGCTATTGAAATTGAGAACCTGGTATTTACAAATGGTGACCCCCCACTCCAAAGACACCTCTGGGAGTCTCCCTGCTAGAGATCCCTACACAATCCTGGTGCACATCCTCTCTGGCGGCCCCTCTCCGTCTGCACAGCCCTGGAGTCAGAGACACTGAACCAGACACCCGGGAGGCTACGGCAGCCTGCCGGGCCTCTGCCTGGGTGAGTGAGCCCTGCACAGCTCCAGGGGTGGAGATGATACAGCCTGTCAGGAACATCTGCCCCAGTTTTGGGCTGACCTCACGGTGAAGAGGACTTTTTTCTTGCATCTCATCAAAATGTCCACATTGCTGCTGTGTCCCTTGCCTCAGGAAGAGTTCTGGTATCGTCCTCTCTATGACCACCCAGGAGAAGAAAGCAGCCAAATCCCTGGCAGCTTTCAAGCTGAGCAAGCCCACCTCTCTCGGCCTCTCTGCTCATCATCCGCTCGCTGTAGCCCCATGACTGTGCTCATGGCTCTCTGCTAAACTCTCGCCAGTGCAGCACTGTCTGCGTGGTACTCCAGTACTGTAATAAGTTTGCCGAGGTCCCATTTTCTTCATGTGAGAAAAAGTCAATTCTTTATTATCACAATTCATTTTATACAGTTTTTACAGACCTCGTGTATGACTTAAATTGCTTAATATCTTTCTTGCCAATTACTCTATTGGTTAGTAAAAGGTATTCTACTTGTCCAGCAAATCTCTCTATTCTTGGATTGTTTACATATTTACTGATTCTCATGGGACAAATCCCTTCTTATTGCAGGTGCATTTGTTTTTCAACCCAGGAACAGGTTGTAATGCTAATGAGTTTTCATACCAAAATTGTTTTTGTATGGGAACTTGCAAATTACTTAGAAGAAGTGACAGGCTGACTGGCAATTTAGCAGACCAGGCCGATTTTATGAGGCCTTTCTTTTATAATTCTTTTACCTGTCACGACACTCCAGAGCATCACTAACTGGCGCTCCAAAGCTGGTCTCACAAATACCAAACACAGAGCAAGAACCCTTTCCCTGGGCTCTGCTGGACACGTGGGCTGCACACTTGCCTCCTGGCAATTACAGGCTTCAAAAGGTCACCGCCAACCTCACAAAAGAAACCCACCCAAACTTACTTTGTAATTATATGCTGACTTACTTTATCAATTCCAGGCATCAGCCTACAGATGACTTCGACCTTCTCTGGCGGAAGACCAACTTCTTCTTTAGCTTCTCGGAGAGCAGTGTCAATATCATCTTTATCAGCGGCTTCACTTTTACCTCCTGGAAAACACACTTCCCCTGGTGATCTTCTCAGCTAGAGTGTAAAGGAGTATGACTGTTAAATACAACAAAGTTTATGTTTCTTACTGGATCCACATGGACGCCTGTAGGTATTGCAGCATCCCTTCATGTTCATCTGTCTAGTCAGAGAAGCTGGAAATGGTGGTTAAGGTTTCTGCAGAGCAGAAGAAACGTGCCTTAGCAAGAGCAGCCACCTAAGAAAACACTGAGCCTGTCCCCTGCTATTCCATAAACCCTCGCTATCAGAAATACACCGCACCTGTACAGCGTTGTGTAATTCACAGTGGAACTTCTGCTCTAGTATGTCAGTTTACATTTTGCATCATCTTGTTTGTGTAAATGACTGACAGATGAGTGCAGACAGACAACTTGCAGAGCAAGATTAAAATACTCTAAGAGCAAAAACTACTGAAAACCACAATGAAATAATGTACCTGTTGGAGAGGAAATAACATTTTGCTTCAACCCAAAAAGGTTATGGAGCAAAAGAATGAAAATGGTTGGATCTCTTTCCTGTTTGTTGTTATCTATAGTTGGGATGTGTTACGTTTAATCTGTGGGGTGTTGTTGAGGACTGGGAGAGGGGCAGGGTTGAAGACATGACCAAAACAGGAAGAAGGATGAGAAGGGAAGGGACAGAAGAGTTGGTGGCAGGGAGAGAGCGTAACTTCCTGAGTACCCATTGAATGGGAAAGGGGACAGGGACCAGCCCCAGCTGCGAAAGGGTATAAAAGATGGCCATTCTGTCAAAGAGCATGTGCGTGTTTTCGCCTCTTGGGAGGGAGACACGCACCCCACTCAGCTGACTTGTTATAAATTAAGAGTTATTTAGTCATTGCTTCGAAGGCTGTGTCCCCTCTTGACTGTTTCAAAAAGTGAATGATTTCTAAGATACCTTTAAGTACATTCCAGTATAGGCATCAAGGATCAGTAAAAAATACATTTACAATCAGTGTATCAGCTATGTAACTGTGATTATTTGTTTTTTTTAAACAAGACCCAGCAAGAGCAAAAAAGTAATTCCTGAGTACAGGCAGCTGATGTGAGGCACGGAAGGAACACAGGAGTTGTAAAAGGAAACAAAATGCAGGCGAAAGAATTCTGGGAGACTTAGGTTGTTGCCTTTTATGTATTAAAGGGAGAAAAGATATTAAGTGCAGACTGAAAAACCTCATTCAATAAAGGTGCACTGTCACTTTCCTTATTCAAGTAAACAATCGCTGCGGACTCTGGAAATGATCATTTCCTGTCACGGGGTGCCGGGGAGCCGGCATGTTCCCGGCACGCAAAGCCCAGAGCCACGGGAGTACAGGGACACCCGGCCGTGCCCTGGAGAACAAGGGGCAGTACGGGGGGTGCGCAGGTGCCCGGAGGGCGCACACCGATGGTTCCCGGCAGGATCGCGCCCCTCGGAGCCCCCGGTACCTGCAGGGAGCGGACGGTGAGCAGCAGCTGCAGCCGCCCGGCCCGCACCGTCAGCGGCAGCAGCACGGCGGCTCTGGGCAGCGGCAAGCGGGAGAACCTGTCCCCGACATCGAAGTGCCTCAGGCGGCGCCGGGCCTCCTCCAGGGCCGCCCGCCTCGGAGCGGGCAGAGCGCNTCAGCCGTTCCTGACAGGGTTTGTGTTCCAAGCCCCTCAGCAGCCTCAGTGCCTCCTCTGGACGCTGTCCACAGAGCGTGGACACAGAAGCACAGAAGCTGTGACACTCCATCCAGCAATTTCCAGAGTCTTAGAACATCATTTCCTATTCCTCTTTTGTCAAGGTCTGGTATGACTTATATTCCTGCTGCTCAACACCCAAGGGATTGTAGCCCACAGTGGAGCAAATCTCTCTGGTGGCAAATACAGAGGTCAGTCCAATCTTGCCCTTGACTGTTTACTATTAAATCCTCTTTTGAAGATTGACTTTAAAGGGTCACTTCCTTGTACCACTGTCCGAGTCTGGGGAGGAGCTTCCACTGGTCCTTTGACTTGAGAGGCATGAGACCACTCCTGTTCTGCAGTCCTGATTACTGTTTCAGTTGTTAAAAGTACCTGAAAGGGACTGTCCCATGCTGGTGTAAAGGTATCATCTTTCCAAGATTTTATGAGAACCAAATCTCCTGGTTTTACCTGGTGTATATGAAAGTCTAGAGGTGATGTTGGGGGTAACAACCCTTTTCTTCTAAGATGCGTGAGAGAAAGTGTAATTGCCTGCAAATAATTTCTGAGATAGAATTCATTAGTTTCAGCCAACTCCTCTCTTCCCACATAAGGTAACCCAAATAACATTTCATAGGGAGAAACTCCCATGTCCTTTCTTGGAGCAGTTCTGATCCGTAAGAATGCTAATCTGGTTTCAATCATTAATTTGGCAATATGGTTCTTAAGGATGGCATTCAATCTCCCCACACATCCAGAGCTTTGAGGGGGCTGCAGGGTATGAAATTTCCAATTTATGTCTAATACAACAGATACAGAATGTAAACTTTTTGAAGTAAAGTGTGTTCCCTTCACTGAGTCCATTCTTTCAATTATCCCATATCTGGGAATGATTTGTTCTAAGAGCATCTGAGCCACTTTGGAGGTAGTTGCAGTTGAGGTAGGAAAGGCTTCTACCCAATGGGTGAGGTGATCAGCAATTTCAAGTAGAATCTTCCATTTCTGTATTTTGGGGAGCTCAGTGTAATCTATTTGCATATTTTGAAAGGGCCCAAGGGCTAGGGCTCTTCCCTCACTAGGGTGTTTTCTCATCACTTTTTTACTTATCTTTTAACTAATGGAGGACTGTTCAGTCACTGTATTGACTGCCTCACAGCAATAAGCTCTTAAGAACTGATCACGCTGTGCTTGAGTTCTCCAGTGTATTCCTTGGTGTAGCTGAATTAAAATTTCTCTAGCAATTGCTTTATTCATTATTTGCCTCCGTTCCCTGCCCAGCTGTGACTGGAACTACACCAAAGGAAAAGTGCATGCAGCCAAGGGATGGCTGTGGTTGGGTGTCTGGTTCCATTTGTTGTTGCTGCCGGTGTTGTTGTTTGTTTGCCTTGTTCTACATACTAGTAAAGAACTGTTACTCCTTTTCCCATATCTTTGCCTGAAAGTCCCTTAATTTCAAAGTTCGAATAATTTGGAGGGAAAGGGGTCACATTCTCCATTCCAGAGAGGTCCCGCAGACACCTGTCCTTCCAACCA
>WBMY01004713.1:20047-52602 GCA_013397315.1 Donacobius atricapilla | reverse complement strand
CAAACAAACAAAAAAACCCCAACAACAACAACAACAACAACAACAACAACAAAAAACCCCACAAAAAAAAACCCCACCACAGTGGGGCAGGGAAAGAATAAATCTGTTGTTTTTACCTGACAGGCCTAGCCCATCTCCTGGATAGGTCACCTGGGCAATGCACTGGTACAGTCTGCAGAACTGTTGAGAGAGCTTGTGCTGATACAGAATCATAGAACCATCTAGGCTGGGAAAAAAAACCCCTACTCTGCAGCAAGAAATTCATCTTATCCAGCCAATAATATTGTCTTCAATTTAATGTGAGCTAAGTTAATTGTCAATCCCATCACAAATTCCTTATATGCCTTTTTTCTAGGGGATTTTTACATTTCCTTTCCTCTTTCTCTGCTGTCAGTGATTCTGTGATATGTTGGTAGCTTTCAACAGGGCCCTCATCCTAGATCCCTTGAACCCAAAGATTGTATCTCTGAGAAATAAAATCACAGCACCAAGCTCACATGTCAGCTGGGTTTGTCACTCTGCTGGGTGCAGGGAGGCAGAGCATGGACTCTGTCTGCCATGCCTGCCTGGTGCTTCTGTGCAGCCACACGGGTACTCCAACACTGGTGGAGCCCTTGGGCTTATTCTGGGGTTTTTCTACATGCAAAAGTTACAGATGAACTCCAGCCTTTTATTTACAAGCTTTCCATGAAGTGTGACTGTGGAGAGTCGACATGGGCTGGATACTGGGTGGCCATCAAACTGCTCGAGCACTGCCTTAGTCAGCTGGGCTTGGAAGAGGACAAAATAAAATGGAAAACAACTCACAGGTCAAGGTAAGGCAGTTTGCTGAGGCAAAAGTAACATGGTGCTTACTCAAACAAAGGAAAAAACACCATGATTTTATTCGGTTCTTTCTATCAGCAGTGGACCACTTCCCAGGAAGCAGGGCTTCACCACATGTCATTGTTGCTCTGGAAGGCAAACACAGTAAATAACCAATGCTCTCCCTTCCTCCTCCTTTATTTAGCTTTTACATCTGAGCTGATGTCTTATGGTATGGAATATCCCTTTGTCAGTTTGGGTCAGCTGTCCTGGTTATGTCCCCTGCCAAGATTTTACCCACCACCCCAGCTGCTGGTGGGAGGGTGGAATGATGGAGAGGCATTCAGCAGCAGCCAAAACACTGGTGAGTCACCAACACCTTTGTAGGTACCAGTGCAATGCTCAGCACTGTGGGGGCACCTGTGGGAGAACAAACTCCATCTCTATAAAATTACAACAAACAATAAGACTTGTATTAAAGCCCTACTGCACATTTGTCCATGTTGTCTGTCCTTTCCCAGCTGAGGAAGTGTTCATGAGGGAACGCCCCATCATCTTCTCATTCTGGGGACAAAGTCAGTGGCTGATGTGCATAGCAGGCTCTTAAATGTTTCTGGAACTCATAAAATAACAAAGAATAGTAAATATTTGCTAAGCGAACTCAAGTGAAAACAAATGAATTTTCTTTCATCCTTCAGAAGCAGCTGGATTTTTATGTCTGTGGCACTTACAGCCACATAGTCTCTTTAGAACTATGGGGTGAAATTTCAGGTAAGTTCAACTAAGAGAATATTAACTATTTTTGTGTGCCACATTTGAATTAATGGCTGAGATGTTTTCATTCTCTGAGAAGTGCTCAATATGGAAATGTGGTTTCTGGGAATGCAAATAGCTCACACAGGTTTTTTGGCAATGACAAACAAATGGATGTTTGCACAGGTGTAATTAAGCACAGAAGAGGCAAACCTCTGCTCAGAACTGATTCACAGTCAAATTCATCAGCCTTAAAAATCCAGATTACATTGCATGTTGCTGTATTATCAAACTGGTGTTTCAGTGACTTGAATTGCCAGACCGTCAGAATTATGTAAATTGGGTGATAACTATGAAAATAAGGTGAAATTGGTTTAAACTCTGACAGCGTCAGTGGGGTGGCAGTACAGTGTGTGAGTAGTGCCTTATTGCAAGAAGTCCATCTTCCCAAACACAAACACAGTGCACTGCGAACCAAGGAAATCATTTAAGTAGAAGGTAGTATCTACCTTCATGGTGGTGTGTCTTTTCCAAATAGTGCACCAATAGATAAAGAATATTCTTTGCTTTAAAGAATTTGCTCTTGCAATAGAGAAGTAAAAAAATCCCACTATTTGGTACATAGGTAAGATGCTTAGGGAGGTCATGTAGAATATGGGACTCATCATAAAAGTCTAAGCAAATCTAACTCTGATATTGCTAATGCCAAAACCTCAATCCCTAAAATCGGAGACAATTGTTCAAACAAGATTTTCTGCAACTCCAAAGTCTTACTAAATCTCATCATAGAAACTGATTATTCCAGTTCTTTACTTCTCCCTTACATCAATCACCCCAGACTGCATTAAACAAATTTCAGGAAATGGAGAAAGTTATGGAAGAATTTAAATGTTACTTGAGAAATTTTCTGTCTTCCTCATGATTAATACATACTCAAAAATTGTAACAACCAGCAGATGTCTCTGCAGCCGCTGATCAGTGCTGCACACATCAGGAAAACCAGGGAGGAAGAATTTAATGAGTGAGCCTTCACTGTAAGATTGACTTCCAGAAAAGTCAAACCTACACAGCAAATTCCAGGAGAGCAGAGACTGACAGCATTATAGCAGCATTCCCTAGGAAGGAATCAGCATCTTACTTGCTTTTACAAATAGCAACATGAACGCCTTAGAACTTTTCAGAGTGGTTTATCAAAAATAAAAAGTTTCTAAATTTGGTGTCTTTGCCTCAGAAAGGCTTTGTTCTCAAAAAGGGCAAGCTTGTTATCCTTGGAGCGAACCTGCAGCTATAGTCCTTGTCCTCCCACAGGTGAAAATGACTGCCACAAATATCCCTTGCTCTGCTCCAACTCAGGGCTTGCAGCTTCAGGCTTTCCTTTGCTAATGTATACACAGAAACGTGAAAAAAAAAATAGTATTTACCCCAGCAAAACAAGGCACCCTGCTGTACATCAAATTCCCTCCATGGGGGAAGGATAAACTGGAAAATGAGGCCGATGATAGTTGTGAGTCACAGTATTTAATGTGCTATGGTAAGGCACTTGAATGTTATGACTGGGAGAGCAATAGAAGAAGCTATCTGGTAGCAAAGCACTTATTTTCTACCACTGTGAATGATTTGTAAGCCCAGTGAGCTGCTGACTTGCAGCATAATGTCTCCTGGTAGAGTCATCTCTATTGAACCGTGTTGATACCAGCTATTTCCCAGCAGGTAGATTTGTGTAGCGTTTCTGTCTTCTACAGAGGCGATTCCTCCTGCCACAAAGTTACAGTGGGCTTTTGGGAGGGAGAACCTCAGGGTGCACAGTAGAAAGACAGAAGCTCTTTTTTAGCCATTTTTTTTTCTCTTCCTGAAGTCTTGGAGGCCCAAAACAGAGTGTAACTTGCCACTGACTTCAGTGGACCCTGCTTGCAGACCACTGTACAGGGAGCACCTCTTACCTCCTCACAGGGGGCATGAAAAAGATGCTGAAGATGTGGAGAAGCTGCTTGGAGTGAATGCACTTCAACAGTTTATCTTCTCCAGATCTTCTAATTATTGAAATTCAAGAGCTCTGTTTCATTCAGGTAATGAAACTGGAAAATCCTACTGGCGTTATGGTTCTTGGCTGAAGGCACGCGACAAATGAGATCCTTCTCCTTTCCCTTCCAAGTAAGGTGGTGGGCAATTCAGTTTGCAGGGGAAAAAAGGCCAGGTGTTGGTATGTGGGTTTGTTATCTTCTTTTCTTCTGTTGCTAGAGCTGGGATTAATACTCAAGAGGTACAGTTCATGTTCAGACTCAGATGTTTATTAATTCTTATCTATAGCACAGTCTCACAAGTTGTGACTTCTAGGTAACACGGTGAAAAATGGCTCTAACTCTTTCCAAGGTCTTTTTTAAGCACAAATTGTCCAATTACAAGATGACACCTAGATTATTTTTACTTTTAACCCAATAACCAACCACCCATGGTCTGCAATGTGGATTTTTCTATCCAATTACAAAATACCACCAAAACCCGTGAAGAAGAAGGTGAAAGAAGAAGGACTTAGCCTACACCCTAAAACCTCCATCTTGCTTTGTATATATTATTATTTGCTAAGACCTTAAACCTTAAGTTTTCCACCCTGTGACATTACACACTTCTATTCAAACTACGCACCCACAACCCCAGTGCTATCAGTCAATTTTGGAAGCCAATTCCAAAGCCTCAGGTCAAATCTAGTGCTTGTTTGAGGGTCAGTGCCTGTTAGCACAGAAAGCCTAAAATTCTCAACTTCCAGGGTTCCAGTCTTTACTATATGACGTATGTTTGTGTACAAGGCTTTTATTTTTTTTATTCTTTATTTTCCATGAATTGCATTTTATTCCCCTCTGTTTTAAATAAAGTGAGTAGCAAGCTTTGTGTATATATTTTACTACTATTTAATGAAAACCCCACAGTTCATACCTGTGATACATGATGTATAATGCTGCTACAGGAAAAGTAGCTAGTGTAGGTACAGACCTTCATCTTAATTATGAAAATTTTTTATTTAAATATAGAGCTGAGCATACAGAATACAGCACTAGGCCATCTGTTAGTTTTCCATCTGGACTCATTTGCAAAATGCTCTCTGTTTTCCTCTTAAACACTATTTATAATCTTCCTTGAAAAAAATTATGACTAATCCATGGCACACAAGGGATAGCTATTTGCATGCCACTTTTAATAGAAATGACTATATAGTATAAAGTAGTAGCAACATATATTTATTTTGTTTTGCATGCAGGTGTAAAAGCTCACATAGTTTCTAAACAAATACACAAAAGTTTTTCCTACCACACTGCTTTCAACTAGCAAAAAAGTGAAGATCTTCAAGATTTCTGACTTAATGGAAAAGTTACGAGTGAGGATGAACAGTTAACATTTTGGAGTGCCTGACCAGGACTTTTGCAGCGATTCTGAAGTGACTTGTATTTCTGTCTTGCTCAGTTTGAAACATCTCCTGAGGCCCGATTTCTGAAGATAAGCACAGAGATGATACTTATTATAAAGTATCATCTGGGCTGAATATTGCAATATTCATGTAATCCCTGACTGTTTGGTCCAAACCCATGTTCCCCAGACCAGTAAAAGTGTGGGCAATGGGTCTGGCCATACCTCAAAGCCCCCTGGAAGACAAATGCATGGGACTGATTCCATGGTACCCTCCAAGGCCATCTGAGGGTTGCCACCGGTGTCTGCTGAGAGTCGTGTCCTTTTTTTCTCTCTCCACTCAGTATTGCAGAGCAGAGAAAGCCTCATTCCCTGGAGGCTATTCCCTAGTCACTCTTCTTCATCTGTGAGCCAGGTATCCTGAAGTACCTTCTCAAGTTCTCCTCCCTCCCTTAACATGTCATCTTTGGCCAAACTCTACTTCCCATCTGCCAGTGTGGAAAGCAAGAAGGGGCTTATTTCAAAGGTTTATGATTTGAAGGGCAACTATTCAATAGTACCTCACTCTCCTCTTCCCATTCTCTTCATTTTTCAGTGAACATAAAAATGTTTTTGGACACCCATGCTTGTTTTAATCCTTCATAAAAAGGCAAAGGCTGATTTCCCCTGACTAGCTTGCATGCAAAGTTCTGAAGAAGTCCTTTGCAGTGTAATGTTAAGTCGTATTTGGGGTTTGGTTGGTTTTTTGGGATTGTGGTTTTTTGCAGGTTTTGGGGGGTTTTTTTTGGTGTTGTTTTTTTTTTTGTGTGTGTGTTTTGTTTTGTTTGGTTTTGTTTTTTTGGTGACCAAACAAATTATGTTCTAGAAAACACATTATAAAAAAAGAACTGGAATAAATTGCCAGGCTCCCTGGCATTGCTTCTTCAGGCTGTCTAGTATCTCATTGCTCTTGCCTGTCTTTCTGCCATCACTACGGCAGGATGTTTTAACTTCTCTGCTACAAAGACTCATTTTTTCTCTCTCAATTTTCAGTACTATACATATATGCATTGTTGCGAAATGAAGTTTGCATGTGCAGTTGCAATACAGCCCTCCCCTACCCCCCAAATCTGAAAAAATGTGGTCCCTGACTACTGACTGTGTAATGGGAGGCACTTGAAAAATTTGCAGCAGTCCCTATGCAGAATCCTTTTTTCAGTACTAGCAAGACCTGAAAACTCCATGCAACAAACCAGTTTTTATTTTATGTTAATAAGAACAAAATGACACTCTAAAAAACCAACTAGCTTTTTAATATCTTCCTGTCAAAGATGAAAAAACTGCCTTGTGTTGGATACATTTACAATGAAATAGAGAAAATCAGAACAGATGCAGGAGCTACAAAAGACACATAAGTACTGAGTTTAAATGACTATAATGCAAACAGTAGTAGCTATTTACTAACGATTTAATTAACTTCCCCCCACCCACACCACCTCAATTTCAATTCTTTCAATAACATATGGCAACCCTAGAGTGCATTTTGCAAGCGCTCCCCCCTCACAAATATTTGCATACTTATGGCTGGATGTGGCTCAGGAGCTGAAGAACACTCTGTGGCACACAGCAGGCACAGTGACAAACTTTGGACTGTGTGGTGTCCCCATTCAAAGTGCTTTGGAGCCCTTTGTGTACCATAAGGCTTTGGTCCCTGCTGGCTCCTGTGTACTGGTGGTGGCCCTGCCCTTTGCTCAGCCACCTGTTTTCTCATGTGTGACAGCTAGAATTAGACTCACTGCTTGGTATCAGGCCTGTCTGAAGGCACTGCTGTGCCTTGTCTCCAGCCTCCTGGAGAGACCCGGGTTGCTCTGTAGGACTCAGCCACCACTGGGAGCTGCAGGCATAGTTCATACTTTTCCTGAAGTTTCCCCTCTTACTTTCCAAGGAGAAAATAGAAAAGCATGAAATAGGACTCTTTAGTAGCTCACTGGTAGGGAAGCTTACTCTTGAACTTTCCCAGGTCTCTCTTATTGAGGCAGCATCAGTGCTTACCCTTCCTTGCTAAGTCAGTGGAGCTACCAGAAGTCCAGTCACTATTTTCTGCTGCATCTGAGGTGCAGACAGAAGAAAGGTACCAACCTATCCTAACAGTAACCTCAGGGGTGTTATGTATGATGTTCGCAGAAGAAAACCAAAATGCAGTGGGGCAANAGGAAATCTTGTCTCTTATTTAACACTCTAGATGTGAGCACTCTCAGCCTCTGTGTTAGTATGAGGTTAAAGGAAGAAATGGCACAATTTACGTTTCTCAGTAGGCCAGGACTGGTCCAAGCAGTTACTGTGTTTGTATGAGTTCAGAGGAAGTGATTTTAGACTCTAAGCTAAGGTTTAAGATGAAACTCTGTTTCCCAGGTATGTAATAAAATTTATGTGCCATGAACATGCAGATCAGTCTGTAATAGGCACAAGTTGCAGGGTTTAATGTGTCCTGGAGTAAGTAAAAGTAAACCTTCCATAGTTGTTATGGTTCAGTAGAAATGACCCAGTTTTCGGAAATGTTAAACACCCACTTTATTTTGTCAGCTCCCATGATATTTGCCGATGTTCCAGACTTCTTCAAATCCCTTTACTCTCACTGATACAACTAGGGCATCACATACCTACAAGTGAATTCTTTGGCAAACAGTCCGCTCTGAGGTTTGTCTCTAGTTTGTTGTTACTTTAACCTCAGGGCTGGTTACTCACATAGAAATGGCTACTCCTCCTAATAGGATTTTTTGGAATCTACTCTGGAAATCTCTTTGCATTTAGAGTCAGACTCCTCAATCTTTTTAAAATGCTTTAGAAAACTGCACCTAAAAAAAGGTCAGATGGCAGATTCATGGAATGATTTCTTTCCATTTGTCTTGCCAGGTTAAAGGAAAATCTTCCATGGCAACATAACAGCAATCACCCATCATTAACAAAAAGCCTTCATTTATTTTTTTCATTGTGGGAGGTGTAATTTCATTTCTCTTATCATTATGCCTGTTTCACATACTTTGTTACTCAACACTTATTTTCAGTTATTTGGGTTGCTTGTAAATTTATATTTTTCAATGTCAAGTGAATTATCAGCCCAATATTAACTTTATACAGCCTGAAATGGCAGTCTCTCTCTTTCTGGGATGTGTTCATATTCTCACTTTCTGGGATGCATTCATATTCTCAGTCTGGGATGCATGTAATCCCTACCTAGAGAATTTAAACCTAGGATGTTTGTTTGCTTGTTTTTTAAAAAACTTTTGCTAAATAGAAGCACTTTGTGAATGGGAAGAGGCATTTCTGGAAGAACACTATGCAGGTGGGGGTCTTGTATTTTAATGCTGCTCCATTTGAAATGTAATCTTGAAATGATTTGAATAGTGGTTTATGCAATGACTGAAATTGCTACAGGCGATTTAGTGACATTCAGTCTTAGTGGTAAAGATCTCATGCACTTCATGTGATTTTTCCTTCGAAATTAAAGACAGTAGATATTTGACAGAGACCTTTTTTAAAAAAATCACAGTGTTATGTGTGTTATGTGTCTGAAATTTTTCACAGATATGATGAACAACAATACTCATTCCTGTTCCTAGAGGTAAGAACCTGCAGCCTTGCATATATAACTTTTAAGTCTTCATGGCAAAATCAAGACCCAGTAAGAGGCTTTCTTGCATTCCAGTCTTTTCCACACTCAGCCATAGTATTTCAATTTACAAAACCAATGGCAGGTTTGAGCCCACATATAAACTTTGCAGATATTTCAGTTGCAGATCTGGCATTTAGGGGGATGTGTTGCTGGGGAATGAAGTAGAAAATTTTTTTTCCTTCAGAGTACAAGGAAGTATTGTGAGGATTGTTTAAATCCATTGTTCATATTGTTATTATTTAAAAGGTATCCCATGACTGTCATTACTACTGAACAATGATACTTCACCATCATGAGGTATGTCAGAGAGGACACCACATAGCACAAACTAGGCACAATCTAGCATTTCTGTGTGGTTTTCTTTCTTAGGAATCACACATGCTATCAACAACTACTTGATTTGTCTTGGAGAAAGGCAGAGTAAAACTGAGTGGCATCATCCTCTTCAGTACCCTTAGGCATGATCCCTAACATTTTGATCAGTAGCAGGTGTGTAACAGGATGTGGGACCAAGTGAGGTATTTCATCTCTGGGTCAAAGAGCCTCATCAAAAATAACTACCTTTGGATTATGCCTGGATAGACATATCACAAAGCTACATGGCCCTGGGTGTGAATCTAAGACCTTGGTTAGCTTTTTTTTTTTTTCACTCCTTTAGCAAGAAGATTTTATTTCCTGTTTAATCTCTCACAGTTTCCCTTGGCTGTAGTTCTGAGGGTTACTCTTCTCCCTGTCAGAATCTGAGCCTGTATTTAAGAGCTTCTTTACATTAACTGTCTTGTATTAAATTATTCTGTCTTGCAACATTCAGAATTATCTATAGATCTGTATTTTTTGAAACCATTGCTTTTTACAGCATTCTAATTTATATAGCTGTTGGTTTTGACTGTCAAAACATTTTTCGTTTTAAATACTGTGTATCGAGCTTCTAGGTATAAAACTGTCAGATAAATCTGAGTATCTGCATAAATGTGGAGAACTGCATGTGTTATCACTCAGCAATTGCTGGTGGACAGTTAGCAAACTCTTGTCTAGGATCTCTGTTCAGCTGCTGCAGAGCAGCACTGATAGGATAAACCACTGATTAGTTGTCAAACTGTGTGCAGTTATGACATTGATTCTGAACAACACAGCAGATTATTCAGATTGCCCAACCCCTCAGCAAAGTAGTGTGCACGGCCAACTTCACTTCAGTCAGTAACATACAAAGTGCTCATTTCGCAGGGCACCACAGACAATAGATTTCTTCTGGCTTCTAAGAGAAAAAATGACATCATTAGCTGTCTTGGGTGGCCAGCAGAAAGGTGACTCCTTGTTAGTGCTTAGGAGCTGCTTTGTGTTTGGCCTTTTCAACAAGGATAAGTATATTTCTGAGTACAGGGAATGGAGACTCTCTTCTCCTGCCTGGCATAGGAGGAACAGTGCCTGTGATGCTGTGCTGCTGACTGCACCCTGGAACAAGGCACAGTGAGTGGTCACGTATGCCTTTTCTTCCTGGCTGAGGGGCTGGACCAAGGCAGACAGAGGACCCACGGCAGCCAGGCATAGCCTAGCCCAGGCTCTGAGCCCTGGGAGGAGGGAGGGTCCCTGAGCTGGTGGTGCCACTGCTGGCAGATGGGCTGGAGCTGCATGATGCCTGTGAGTGTAGTTCCTCTGAGGATGTCAGGACAGCCTCAGTCCCTGCCAATAGCCTGATGTGCTTGTTCAGCTGGATTGTGAAGACATATGAGAAGTTACATTCACACAGGGCCCAGAAGAAGTATAATTATGTTTTGCCCTGCTGTTTTCTGTCTGAGAAGCTTCCCCTTTATCAGCTTGTCAAGCAGAATTGGGTAATGGAATTCCACTACAAGAGACAGGTCTTTCCAGACCTCCCTGGACCCACGGACCAAGGGTTGATTATCTATAAAATGTTTTCTCCTTCCCTTTTTCCAGTACCACACAATAACTTTCTGTTCATATCAGTTACCAGTACTTTGTACTCCCGCAAGCAGTTCAGTGCTTCAGAGACACAGTCCTTGAGTATTTCACACACTATCTACTGACTTTGTCTTTGTTGTCCCTGTTTCTACTGTGTCCTCTGTTGTTTGTATTTGAAGGTCTGGATATGTGGGACTGCATGTGTCTGTGTACACAGCACCTGGCACAGTGGAGAAGGCCAACTTTGTGTTCCTGCATTACAGACAAAACATGTTTTCAATCTACCAAGCATAGACAGGGAAAAATGTAAGGAGGAAAAAGGCTGCAGGTGCACAGAAGTTGGTGGTCACTATCACTCAGCACAGCCAAAGTCTTGCTGCAATGCTTCTGTGGGTGTTTTTCTGATTAACCTTGCTGCAAATTAGACACAAGGTAGATCTTTTGGCATAATTCTCTTGCATTTATTCCTTACTTGCTCATGCTTGTCATGCTTGTGACTATTTTGTTATTTCTGCTCTAAAGATATATTGTTTCACTTTTTAATGAATAGCCTCTCTGAGGCAAAGAGAGAATTGCAGTGATCTTTTGACATATCCATCTTTGTTTTTTCATTTTGTGCCTAAGGTACTCAAATTGAATGAACTTTACTGCCATCTGGAGAGGTATTATTTTCATTTCTGTTTGTCATTTTACCTTTGAATTTCATTACAGAGCCTCATTCCTGGGGTTTAAAGAACAAAAGCATTTTGGTGTTTTACATGCTGTAGTGCTGTACTTCTCTTTATAGTGATTAGGTGCTGAAATAAAAGTTCACCTCTGGCATCTTATAAGAGTGTTTAAGATTGAACCTGTTGAGTTAATCCGCCTAAGGGCAGACCCCTACCTGCTGGATATGTGCAGGTTTTTGGTGTCAGAAGAGGATGATGCTAGCACACTGCGGTTCTGCTTGTGGTCAGTCTGGGACACTGGGGAATGAACACATAAACTCTGCAGTCTCTCTGGAACCTATCTGTATCTTGAGCTGTTGGAATTCTAGCAGGGGTCAAAGGTAGAATTTTTGGGTGGGTCTTATCTTCTGCTGCCCTGGTGTTAGTTTTAGTTTCAGGTGTAGCAATGCCATGCTTGTGTAAGGTAGCACTAGCTGGGACATACACTATTAGTGTGAAAATCTTTATAAAAGGGATACAGGATCTTGTACAAGAACCAGGAAATGTGTCAGACCCTTGAAAGACACATTATTAGACTGTGGTGAGTTGGCTTTGCCTGAATGCTAGGTGCCCACCAAGCTGCTCTATCGTTCCCCCTCCTCAGCTGGACAGGAGAGAGAAAATAAGACAGAAAACACCTTGTAGGTTGAGATAAGACAATTTACTAAAACACACAAGCAAAGCAAAAAAATGTATTCTCTACTTCCTGTCAGCAAGCCATGTCTGGCCACTTCCTGGGAAGCAGGGCTTCAGCAAGCTCAAAAAGGCAAACATTCCTCCTTGCCTCCCTCTTCTTCTCATCCTTTGCTTAGCTTTTATATCTGAGCTGATGTCCTAGGGTATGGAATATCTATTTGGTCACTTTCACCCAGTCAGCTGAGTTATGTACCTGCCCAGCATCCTGCCCACTCCCAGAGTTCTGACAGAAAACAGAATCTTGGAGAGAAAACATGGATGCTTTGCCAGCACTGCTCAGCAGAGGCCTCAACACTGGTGTGTTACCAACACCCTTGTAGCTACCAGTGCAAAGCAGAGTGCTATGAGGGCTCTTCTGTTGACAATCTCAGCTGGACCCATTATTATATAGACTCCCTTGGAAATAAGGACAAAATTATTTCAGTACAGAAACCACAGACTATCAAAGGAATCCAGTTTAAAACAAATGAAAGGAGATCTTTTTGATCAGTAAGCATTTATTATGTAAAACTGCTTCTCAAAGGAAACTGTGAATAAAAAACCCTTTGTGTTCCATCAGAGGAAGATGGTAGTAATGTTGAGAAGACAGAAGGTTACACAGAAAATCCCATCTGAAGATAAATGAAGGATGGGAGAGTCTTGCAGACATGGCAGTGGGATATGCTTGTATTGTTATTATTCTTTCCTGGACAACTGCTAATAGCAAGCAGTGGAGATGGGCTGCTGGCTCAATGCAGCCTCCTCTTGAGACAGCACAGCCCTTCTAAATGTTGTCCTTTTATCATGATAAATGAAACAGTGGGAGGTAAAGGGATTGATGCAAAATAGGAGAAGTATTGAAATTACAAATTGTTTTTAATTAATATTGTTTTACCTTGACACTTCAATGGTAATTATTTAATTTTTGAAAGCTCCTGCTCAAAGCAGTAAAAGTAGGATAGCAGTTCTGATATAGTTGCACATATACCTTTTTCCTACTTGACACAATGAAGAGCACATTTCATCAAACCACAATGAACTTAAATGAGACTCTTGCTTAATACTGCTTTTCAGCTGCAGCCATTCTTGCTATCACTCTTACAGTGTTTGTGTCATTTGCTGGAACATCTGTGAAACAGCGTGTCCTTTTTTCAGAGATCCATGCTCCAATAAAAGAATTATACAAATACAAGGCAGAATGAGCATTATTATGAAAATGTTTTGCTTTGCTGTAATAAAAGAAATTGTAAACCTGGTTATCCTCTTTTTGCTTTTAAGAGCTTGAAGTTTCAGGGGGAAAACAAACAAACAAACAAACAAACAAAACCAACAAAACATGAAAAACCAGATATCTGTGCTTGGAATGCCATCATGGCCAGGACTTTGATTAAAATGACAAGAGCTCTTTTATAGCTAAGTGCCATTTCCAGAGTGAGGAGAAGCACAGGGCAAAGGATTACAAGTGCCTTGAAACCCATCTCTCCTACTCCCACCTATCTCACCTGGTATTTCATGTCCCAGCCAGTAGCTGGAATTGCAGCACCTGTAGTGTTGCAGATGTTGTGCACTGAGTCGCAACAAATTGTGGTTTTTGAGGCACTGTCTACCCAAGGGTGTATTTCACTCAGTTCCTACTGGTTCATCCTAACTAGCAGATGACGTCAATACTCATTCTGCACACCTCAGATGACCCACTTGTGGTCAGTTATCAGGTGACAAAGCCCATGTCAACAGGGATTTGGTGCGACTAACTTGGTTTCCAATTGCTAGTTGTTCAAGGTTTATTGAGCGTGCTGTCTTTAATTAGGGAACTAAGGTGTAAACTGCAGTGCCCTTTGCAAAGTCAGACCTGTGGGAATAATTTCAGGAGTCAGTTGCTGATGCTGGATAGTAATTGGAAACCCAAAGGGATTCACATAGGAATAGTAAATTAAGGTGCACAGTAGTAACAGGAATAGATGCCCGGAACATCGGAGTTCTTAATGACCCCATTAAAAGGATTTATTTAAAGGATCAGAAGATACTGCATTTTCTAAGGATATAAAGAATGCGCATGAGCAAGACATGAGGACTGTTGTCAGTTGGTAAGTGCTGCCTTTCAGAATTAGTGTCGTGGCTTGATACTGGCGAAACACCGGACACCCACAAAAGTTGTTCACTCAAAGTTTTCTCTTATAATTGGGCAGAGGAGAGGGACAAAAATTAATGAGGGCCTCAAAAGTTGAGATAAGGTTTGGGAGAAAAAAAAATACCCTGGGGCAAAACAGATTCAAATTTAAAGGTATGAAGTAAATTTATTAATAACAGAGTCACAGGAGGATAATGACGNAAAAACCTCCCTCCCATGGGGCTTTGCAGCCACATGTTAATATTTCTTAGATTTCATTGTTCTATTGGTTTGTTAAGTTTATGTCACCCTCTTGCCATATATTCACCCAGGCCAGAATGTTCTTCTTTCCCTTGAAACACCACTGGATTAATTTTAACTGTATTAATTAATGAATACAATGTTAAACCCTTGTAACCTCATTTGTCCCCTTAGTTTATATTTACTCCTTTGCACCATTTCTTCCTATTCTTATTGGACCCTGACATCAGGCAGACCCTAGTTATCTTGTTTGTAACCCTGTGCCCTCAACCCCTCTGTGCTCTTATCCCTGGATTTTATTTGAGGTTGTTGTGTCCCTGAACCTCTATTCCTTGTCCCTAGACCCCTTCACTATTCCTGCCCACGTTCCTGAATAAACAGCTGTTTGGATCTTCAAAGGAGAAGCCCAAACCTTGGCTTAGTTGTTGGATATATTGCAGCAGCAAGCCTGGGGCTCAGAGATGCCACTTGCTCTTCAGGACCTAGGCCTCACTCTCACATTGCTACTGTAGGTACCTGTCCTAGGGTGACTTTGTATCCCCAATTGCCTCTTCTGTTCATGTTAGATATTGTGTTCTCTACATTTAAGACTGGTTCTGAGAGCGAAGTGGGGAGAAAGAAGAAGCATGGAGTTTGTTTTCAGAAGCTGCACTCACTCCTGCACATTCTGCTCCTGGACTGCGCTGTCTGCAGCACGGACAGACAGCGGGACACCAATCTCCTTTGCTTTTAGTTGGTTTCAGCTAGCTGAGGCAGGAAAGCTCCCTGGATTGTTCGTTTGGGTTTTTTTTTCTTCTTCTTGGGACTGTTTAAACCTGTCCTGGACTGAAAAACCCAGAAGAGCACTGGGATCTCACACCTGTGGCCCACCAGGGCCTGGGCCTCACCATCATTTTTCCAGCCCAGAGGGACTGATAAGAGATTGAGTGAGCTGAGCTTACACCCGCAAGGACTTTCTGAGTTTGCCATCTCACCTCAGAGTGACAGAGTTTTTATTGTCTCATATGATTAATTTTTGTGCTTGTGGGCACTTTGCTTGTTAAATAAACAGTTTTCTCCACTTTTCTTTGAGGAGATTCTTTCCCAGACCAATTGAGTGAGGGGCCATTTGGGATTGCTTCCCAGAGGGACCCCATTCAGAGGTTTCCTCCTGAATTTACCCTAAACCAGGACAGTGCCACTGTCAACAAGTTTTGTGAATTCAAAGATTCCTACAGGATCCTGCAGTGCCAAGAGGATGATCTGGTGTAGGTTCCATGGTGGGGAGCTTCTCTGCCAGCCATGTGGCCTCACCGCGGCGCTGGGGTGTTTAACACCTCTCTTCAGGCAGGTGCCAGGAGGGAGAAACCACCACCACCACCACTGTTGGAACCCTGGAGGCTGAGAATTTCAGGCTTTCTGTGCTAACAGGCACTGACCCTCAAGCAAGCACTAGATTTGACCTGAGGCTGTGGAAGAGGCTTCCAAAGTTGACTGATAGCACTGGGGTTTGTGGGTGTGTAGTTTGAATAGAATTGTGTGGTATCACAGGGGGAGAAACTTAGAATTTAAGGACTTGGTATATAATAATATACATAAGGCAAGATGGAGGATTTAGGGCAGAGGCTAAGTCCTTCTTCTTTCACCCTCTTCTTCATGGGTTTGGGTGATGTTTTGTAGTTGAGTGAAAAAGTCTGCATTTCGGACCCCAGGTATTTGGTTATTGGGTGGGCTAAAAGTAAAAATAATATAGGTGTCATCTCATAATTGGATAATTTATGCTTAAAAAAGACCTTGGAAAGAGTTAGAGACAGCCATTTTCTACCTTGTTAGCTAGAGCTCACAACTCGTGAGACTGTACCACAGATAAGAATTAATAAACACTGAATCAGAACATGAACCTGTGTCTCCCGAGTATTAATCCTGACTCTGACATGAAGAAAAGAAGATAAGAAACCATACGCCATCACCTCTGTCCTTCTGCCCAGGGCAGAGCTGGCTAGGGGCAGCCAGGCAGGAAAGGCTCACTATGGGCCCTATTGAGATGGCAGCGGCTACAGCTCATCACCACCCTAGAAAAAAAAACTTGAGCTTGTGCTGTTTCGATTTTTTTTCTTTAATATTTCATCACAGAGGCATTACTGACCTCTCTAATCAGGCCAGCAGCCTGCCCACCTTCAGAGCCATCATAGATTGGCTCTGTAGGACGTGGTGGAAGCTTCTAGCAGATGCTGACTGCCTAGACAGAAAGAGCAAAGTTAGGCAAGATTATCTCCTATGTCTTATTTTGTAACTAATATACATGCCTGAGTTTTGCAGAGCAGATCTGGTAAGTGAGAGGGTGGGACATACAGCAAAGAGCCTAAGGGAATTTAAATTTTCAGGTGTTCTGGCTGAAGAGCCAGATGGGACAGTACTTTCTAAATTTGGCAGGACAGACTGAGTTTTCTCTTGCAGAAATACTGAAGACTGAGAGCTCTTTTGTGGCTCATGCTATGAAAGTGAATGTGAAAGGGTGGAATAATCAAAGAAGATAGATGAATATACTGCATGGACACATTTTCAGATTAAAACTCAATATTTTCAAAGACCAGATTTGAGCACAAGATGTAGTGCTGACTTTCCTCACATCTTAACAGAGCACTGACATCATCATTTCTGTTCTGAAAGCCATCTCCTTAAAAATTATGAAAACAATTGATATTTAATCCTGACATAAAGGAGAACATATATTTGTGTAGCTTAGGTAAATATCACTGAATCTGAATGCCAGTTCCCACTTGTCACTCTTAAGACACAGTTTGGGGTTAGTTTCAAAACTCTAATCTAAGTCTCCTTCAAATCCAAATCCACGTGTTGGACCACCTAACCCAGCCCAGGCAAGATGTATCTGAAAAGTAAATCTTACAAGCATGAGTAAAAGCAATTGGATATTTCATGACAAGAGCATCATAAAAATAAAGAACATCTAGATCTGTGCAGCTCTTTGCTGTCAGGTTCCTTGGCCAGGAGTATTATGTTAGCCACAGCTCTGGTGCCTCAGCAAAGTAGCCCACTTACTCATATACAAGCTTGTCTCTGTGTTGGAAATGGTCAAACTATATTAAAGCTCTGTAAAATCAACAGAAAATAATGTTAGGCTGTTGAAATCTTACACAGAATTCTTGAAAATAAAAGAGTAACTCACTTCACAAGAAAGAGGTGGAGCATGTGACATTTTTGGAGAGACAGAACTTAAGCTTCCAACCTTCCTTTCTCAGTTATGAACCTAACAAGCTGTTCAGATTTTCTTTCAGAGTCTGTTTAGGGTGCCAGGCTCCCTTCAGAGCAAGGGCAGACAGCAGTGACACAGGCTGTAGCTAGGTCCTTTCTCCAAAGATCTGGGAGATGGGACCTGAAGCACCCAGTCCTCTGGAGAAAGAGAACACCATTCTTACAAGACATCTCACCTTTGATCACCTATACTCAAAGTTAACTGTGCCCCTCAGCTGGATAAGTGTAACAAAATATGTATGATTTTTTTTTCTTCCCTCGGAGACACATGACCAGCTTTCAGTAGAATTTTTTCTTCCCTTAAGCTGCTTTTTCTGCTCTGAGAAAGGTTAACACTTGGCAGTTACTATTGCGAAATAGTAACTTCTGCTCACACATAACAATGTGAGAAAAACCTGTGCTGGTAAAGTCTAAAAGCTGCAGACATTCCACATTATATTTAGTGCCTTACAACAGGAGCACCATCTGATGAACCGTTATTTTGCTACTGATACCTATTATTTTGCATTTAAAAAAAATTCAATAGAAATAGGTATTAAGACTGATTTTGTATGGGCTTGTGCCCTATACTTCTGCAATGTATTAACAATATCAGCTTTCTCTACCTCTACTCTTTACCTAGCACATCCTTCAGATTCTCTCTGCATTCTTGAAACACCTACTTCATTCTCTCTACTATCACAATGACACTACATGGTTTGAGGTTACCTAAATGATGACACCACATGGCCAGACAGACAAAAAGGTAGTGGTTGAGGTTCACTTTTTCTCTGCTGTTAGTGGAGAAACAAGTTACAAATTTTCTTATAGCAAATTTTCAGTTTCCCTCAAGGCTTCTATACACCAAATTATTTTTGAGAAATCTGTCTCTACCAAAATAATTTGAGTCCATTCTCAAACTATCAGAGTGAAAGTGATTGAAAAAGTGATCATTTAGGCTTTTCCTTCGGAATCTGGGACTAGTAATTTTTGTTCATCTGGTTTTTGTTGAGCAAAGTGTGCCATTAATGATTCTGCAACTACAGTGAAATTGTCCTGGTAATTTATGGCATTTTGGTACATCCTGACATTATGGTGTTACCCCTTCAGTTATTAATTTCGAGCCTTTTTAACATATCATCTGCTGAGGCTGGTTGCTTATAAGCTTATTAACCTCCATGGCAGAGGAGAGACAGCCCAAATGTTCAAGTCTGGTCGTGAGTGCAAGTTGCATATTTCGGTGCCTCCACCCAAGAGTTCATAGTTTCCTCTTTCTGACAAGAGCCTCCCCTAATCCACTTTTTCCCAAGAAGGAATGTTCCTAAATTGTTTTAGTTATCATCCTACAAATGAAATACAACTAAGCTGAACATATCTTCCAGTATTGGTCTCACCTTCTACTTGCTGTTTTTTTCATTTGTATTTCATCTCAGCAGAGCAGAAAACAATTAGATGAGGCACTGGCTTTGTTTCCAGCACGTTTTTTTCTCACCTTTATCTCAAGAAGCATGTACCTGTTCTTAATTCTTCATATATTTCTAGAGATTACATCAGCTTCTCTGACAGAGCTCTGTGTGCACACAGATGACAACCCAGCAAACTGACATTATAGTAAGTAGTGCTCCACCTAATAATGATGTGTCTGCCTACATGGAAAGGTCTGAGAAAATATGACTGAAAGATCTTATACCAGATTCCATTATCAAAATTCTGTTCAGTCTAATATCCCCACAATGCTTTGACTGTGATTTTTCCTGCAAGCTCATCAGTTTGCTAATCATGGAATCATAGAATCGTAGTATGGTTTGGGTTGAAACAGACTTTACATCCAGTGCAAAAACACCTGCTGTGGGCACGGACACTTTCACTATACTCAGTTGCTCAAAGTCCCATCCAGCTTGGCCTTGAATTCTTCCAGTAATGGGGCAGCAACTTCTCTGGCAACCTGTTCAGTTCCTAGCCAAACTCTTAGCAAAGAATTTCTTCCTAATACATAATCTGAACCTACTTTCAGTTTAAAGCCATTTCCCCTCATCCTGTTACTACATGCCCTTGTAAAAAGTCCCTCTTCAACTCTCGTGTAGCTTCCTTTAGGTACTGGAAGGTGCTATAAAGTCTTCCACAGCCTTCTCCTCCTCAGGCTGAACAAACCCAACACTTTGAACCATTCTTCACTGGGGAGATGCTCTAGACCTCTGATCATCTTTGTGATGTTCTTCTGGATCAAATCAGGCTGATCCACATCCCTCTTATTTTGGTGACCCCAGAGCTGATGCAGCCCTGCAGGTGGGGTCTCAGCAGAACAGAGCAGAGGGGCAGAATCCTCTCCCTGGCCCTGCTGCCCACACTGCTCTGGGTGCAGCCCAGGACCTGTTTGGCTCTCTGGGCTGAGTGCCCATGGCTGGGGCATGGTGAGCTTCTTTTGCAGCTGATGCCTTAAGTTTTAGCTTTTTCAGATTCTGTGCTGCCTAGGGGTATAGTTCTGAGCCTCATATTCACTGCTGGTAAGCTCTCTTCACAGAGTAGATAGACAAAACAAATCCTTTTTTTGCAGAAGACCAAGGACAACTTTCAGGCCCAAAAGCACAAACAACAGTGGACTGAAGGGAGGAACAAGAAGTATGGGACCTCACAACCTGAAGCTGTAATTGGACAATTAAACCCAAATATGCAAATGGACCAAAACATAAAACTGTGAGGCCTCATGACCAGCTGTCCATTTTTGTGACCATTCTCAGTCCACCTTGGGTGTAGCCCTGGTCAGGCCCTGTCCTACCCAAGGTGTATCCTGGAGGCCTTTCAATAAATACCCACTTTATTCTCTAGCTCTGTGCAGTCTCTGTTTCAGGTCAGCCTCCCCAGGCATCACAGCAATATTCCCAAGTCCTCCTCAATCCATTCCTTGACGAGCCTGTATCCATGTCTGGGATTGCCCTGACCCATGTGCAGGACCTTCCATTTGGCCTTGTTGAACTTTGCACAGGTTCACCTCTCCAGGCTTTCCAGGCCCCTCGGGGTAGCATTCCTGCCCTCCAGCACACCAAACAGACTTGTGTGGTCAGCAAACTTGTGTGATCAATTTTGATCCAAATCAACTACTCCTTCAGACTTAACTACTTGTAAAGGTTCATTAACGGCATGTTTCTCCTGCATCCATCCAAGCAAATTAAAAAAATGTGTTACTCTATACCTCCTCCTGAAAACCACAAGGTTACCTGGTAATAGTCTCACTGGAAGTGAAGAAAAACAAGCTGAATGAGAGTGAGGAAAGCTGGTGGTGTTTGAGGAGTGTTGCAGTGCACCTCCGCATCCAAGCAGGTGTTCCTGTATTAGGAAAAGAGTTTAGGGCTCACTCCTGATGTTTTAAGGAAGAAGAACCAGAAACTTCTATGGTTCTCTCACCATAATTGGCCCAGTTCCAGGACAAAGGCACCCCTTGGGTCCTTGAGCTGTACCTCAAGTAATGTGGCTATTTTCTATTGGGCAGCAAGCCAAAAATCCCTCCTTGGTAGCTGAATACTTAAGAGAGAGCATGGAGATTCTCTGGGGTTTTTTGGGGTGTCTTAGCAGGTGCAAGGGACCTCCCTGCACTGTGCATGTCTTCTATTCTTTTGTTCTGTATAGTTTGTTATTTTCTCTTTAATTAAAGCCTGTTTGCTTTTCCAAAACACCTCCGATCAAGTCGCCTCAGTAATTATTCTTAAGCCATTTCTGAGAGGCTGATGGTCACCTTCAGAGTGTGATGAAATTTTGAGGGGCTAAAAACATGCTGGCCTCGTGCAGAAATTCATCAGAGGAGGTCAGCAGCAGAAATTTTGCAGACACAAGCTGGTTGCTGCGGGCTGTGGGTGGGGACACTCTGGTTTGTAACAGATGAGAAAGGGAAGTTGCAGAAACTTCCCATTTGCAGCTCAGTTACGTTGTTTTCTCTCCTCCAATATTAGGAGACAGCAATAAGAAGGTAATTTTTCTGTATCCATTCCCTATCCTTTAGGCAGGTTTCAAAGAGATTTTCTGATCCCTACCAACTGCAACAGATGTGGGAGTGGCAACATTCGCCATGAGGATTTATCTTTCTGTCCTGGAAAGAGGGAATTATAAGCACAAATCCTCTCACACCTTCAAGAGAAATGAGGAACGAAACCTCACTGTCCTCAGGAGACCAGGTAATGTATCTTTGGGTTCACAGTCAACTTTTATTTGCATTACCCAGAACAATCAAATCACAGGTTGGAGCAGGAGCCCAGCTTTTCTGGGGTTTTGTTAATGGAGCCTCATCCCATTTTCTATCCATGTCTAATATTATAAAACCCATGAATCTGAAAAAATCTTTACTAAGATAGATAGTATGAGGAACAAAAAATATGTCCTTTTAGTCCTACAGTTTAACTCCCAAATTCTCCTTAACTTTAAACAGTTAATTCTCCAAACTTAAACTTTGTAAATAAACAGGAAGAAACTCAATGCAGTGACCATGATTCATCCCTGTAAATTCTTCTACTTTAGGGCTACAGCTGAAATGCTTGACCTAAAACTTTACATTGCTTTCATTCCTTAGATTTCCCCTCAAGATGAGCACATTTTCATTATGTTCTAACAAGTGATGGTAGAAAAAAATAGAAAGAGTAAACAAACTGTCTCATTGCCCAAAACACGTGAACACTTTGTTTGGGGACTAGAATGCTTGCATAGGATTCTTCAGGAAATAGCACAGCTTACTTCTATCATTTCATTCTACAGAAGTCCAACTGAACTCACAAGATAACTGGCATCAGCACAAAGGCAGCAAGCAACTTTTCATATTCTTGTCAACGTGAATTTTACTAGGTTTGCAGTGCTGGGAATCCAGCAGTGTTTCCACTGCTTCTGATCCAGCTGGGCAAAAACCAACCAGCCAACCAACCCAACTACCCAATAACATTAAAGCAGATTATTCCACAGTGTCTAGCCTGGCTGAGAAACACTAATCAGCCCTAAGGACTGCCTCATAGCAGACATTACCTACACATTAATTCCTTCACACTGGCTTCTCCACGTGTTCCTTCTCAGACAAATAATTATTAGCAGCAATAATGAAAAAGAAAAAGAAGAAGAAACAAAAGAAGAAGAAGAAGAAGAAGAAGAAGAAGAAGAAGAAGGAGGAAAAGGAAAAGAAAAAGAGAAAGAGAAAGAAAAAGAAAAGAAAAAGAAAAAGAAGAAAAAGAAAAAGAAAAAGAAAAAGAAAAAAGAAAAAGAAAAAGAAAAAGAAAAAAAAAGAAAAAGAAAAAGAAAAAGAAAAAGAAAAAGAAAAGAAAAAGAAAAAGAAAAAAAAGAAAAAGAAAAAGAAAAAGAAAAAAAAAGAAAAAGAAAAAGAAAAAGAAAAAGAAAAAGAAAAGAAAAAGAAAAAGAAGAAAAAGAAAAAGAAAAAGAAAAAGAAAAATACCAAATACAGGTACTTGTTTTTTTTCTGTGCTAGTAATGCAACTCATTTTTCAAGTGTTCATGAGACACTTCTAGTTACAGAAAAAAGCTGGTATTACACAATCTCTGTCTACAACAGCCTTAAATGTTCTAATGAGGCTTGATCATTCTCATTATGCATGCAATTTCTGTTATCTGTGAAACAGAAACAAGCAAACATCAAAAGGGCTGGTACTGTACTGCTTAGGGATTTCAGAGAAGCATTAAAAAGTGGAGCAGCAGAATATATCTTTCATTTGTCTTGAAGTGCAGAGTACCATAATCCTCTTTCTTTTTTTCTCCTCTGTTCCTTTCTTTTAAAGTAACTTAATCTACTTAATAATTAGCTCCTCTGTGAAGTTCCCACAACTTTCATTTTAGCAAAAAAGCACCATTAAGTGGTTTGGTTGGAGGGGACTCTTTGCCAGTGGATAAATAATAGTTAGCAAAAAGATACAGACAACAGTTAATAAAGGGTACTTGATGAGACATTTAAGAATGCTAAGTATACCAGCACTATATGCAAGGCAAATCTTATTTATGGTGTAATTTCAGTGATAGTATAATTTTGGATCTGATGTACATTCTTATGTTTGTTTTTATTAATGAAATAGTGACTTTTTAGCTCAGAAGATCTGCTGCCACTTTTGTGGTTGTCTTTTCAGGGAAGAAAAGATGTTAACAAATGGTACCATGAAACATCAGCTGGGATTTGACTTAAGGACTTTTCAAATTTTAAGAAAATCAGGAATTTTCAAGGCCCAATCATCATAGTGTTTTATTAGAAGCACATTAAGCAGGAATAACAGATTTGCCATGAGTAGAGTATTTCACAGCATTTCTCCGCAATTTTCACTAGAACTCAGCCTTTGTTACCTGGAACATTATGGTAAAAGTGCATTTTCAGTCACTGTAGTGCCATTGCCAGAAATACTATAGCCCTTGCCAAAGAAGATACTTTCAGTAGATTTATTAGGAATGAGGGACTTGGCAGATGGTGAACTCTGTGTGTATGCTTGTGTCATCCAAGGCACATTGTAGTAGGTAGAGCACGAAAGCTGTGAAAACAAGTGCCTCCACCTCTGAATCTGTGGCCCAGTGAAAACTTAATCTTTATTTTCTCTTTTAAATCAAATTTTTTTTCATTAAACTTGTTTTTTCTATGCTTTCATCTCCTTACAACACTGTCTGAGGGTTAAAAAAATGAAGGATCCATGATGAGAATACTAAAAGAAAGGACATGTAAGTTTTGCTCATTTTGAGAGATTATCTGTGCCATCTTTTCGTGGTAGCTGTGCCCTCCAGGTGAGGTGTCCAGCACAGTAGGTGACAATGCAATTGGCTCCTCTCTTTCTATTGAGTTTATTGCTGAAGGATGTTAGTCCATCAAAATAATTCTTCGACTCTGTGATAGTTGTAGAATATCCAGAATTAGAAGAAACTCACAAGAATCAATAAGAATCAGTAAGTCCTGGTCCTGGCTCTGCACAGGACACCCCAAGAACCTCATCATGTGCCTGAGAGCATTGCCCAAAAGCTCNCATCTCATTCCCCTGTCTGTCTGTACATCCAGGGCTGCCCCATCTCCAGTGCAGAATCAAGTACTTGTCCCTGTTACACTTCATTCAGTTGGTGATTGCCCAGCCCTTTAATTTGTCAAGGTCTCTCAAGTGCTTCTCTGCCTTCAAGGGAGTGCACAGTTCTCCAAATTTGGTATAATTCTTTATCTCTCATTGCACTACCCGCACACATCAAGAATAGCCAAATTCATGGGGCAGCTTCTGCTCAGGACAGTGACAAACAATCTGACCCATTTAAGTTATTTCTAGTTGTTCCATGAATATATTAAAAATAAAATTTCTTTAACATACTTCATAAAAAGTTCCAGAAGATCTTAGAAAAGTAATAATTTCCTACAGAATTTACTTTTAAATAAAACCTTCTGTATACACTCATACAATCTTTCAGTAACAACGAAACTCTTTCTTAACAAGCTGGCCTGTACTCTTCATGAGTACCAGGGTCACTGGAAAAATAAATAAGTAAAATCTTTTTCCCAAAAGAGTGATATCATGTGCTCCCTAGGGAAAAGGTTTATTTCTGCACACTTAAACATCTATCTCCAAAGTGGCAACTGTTTAGCAAGAAGAGATTTTTATTGGTCTTCCTGCTTAATTATATCTGTGTGAGAATTATCATGGACTCTAATTAGGCACCTGTTCTCTCTCCACTTACAGGGAAAAAAGTTTCAATTAGAGAAAAACAAATCAAATTATTAAAGCACTATCCTTTTCACTTTTCATTTTGCTATAGATAATGGGAGGAAAATTAGCTTGAGTGTTCAGACATTCACACCAGACTCCAGTCAGTTTTTATGTAATAAAATAACAAGGCTAAATTCTGTTCTCAGCTGAATTATGTAAATGAAGACCTGTATCAAGTCCATTAGCAGATCTGATGCTCACCAGTTTCAGTACTGGGGGCCTCTTTTTTTGTCCTTTTACACTCATAGGTCTGGGATAGTGATGCTATCCCTTCCTTCCCCAAAATACCTCAATAAGAATTTTTAAGTGCAAATACTTTTTTCAGAAGCAGGTGTCTTTAAACCACCTGGAATGTTGTAAGTGGCCTAGGTGTGGAGTAGTTAGATGATCAGCTGCCACTCTTGTGCACAATGTGTTTTCCACCTGTTACTAACATTTAATCCTCACCAATTGGATTTGTGGATGCAGATTGTTACTGGGTTGAATAATTCCATGTGATGCATAGAAAGGTTTGTGGGGCTGTGTCCACACAGATTTTGTGGAAGAGGACCTGAAGCCTGCAGAGAGAATTCTTGTTGTAGCTGAGAGCCAACTAACTTGGAGAGGCAAAAACCTTAAAAACTAGACTTACAGGCTAAATTTTGGGTGCTTATCATACAGTTGTGGCTGTGTATTGTTGCTCTACCTAAATAAGACTTAGGAAAGCTGACAGGTAGGTTATATTCTGCTTTTGACAGCATGTGCTCCTGACAAATACCTACACCTCTGTTCCCCATGGAGCACAGAGGTGCCACCCTGATGGAAGGCAAAACCAGCCTGACAAGACAAACATCTGCTGGGCTACTGCCTCTCCCTCTTGGCCCCTCTCTTGCCCGTGCACAGATGGAGAAGCCCAAAGAGCTGCCCCTCCTCTCTTCCCCTCTCCATCAATGGCTGATGCAAGGGCATTTACGAAAGGCAGTCCCAAACCCTCCTACTCAGGACAGCCAAGGTTTGGCCCTGGGGTTGGTAAATGAACCCAAAGGAGAACTCCCTGGCATCTTCTTTTGGCAGCAGGGTCAGGCTGACAACCCCAGCCTGTTGCCTCTGCTTCACTGGCATACATATTCCAGGTCTTGGCACAGCCAGAATTTAATTCCATTCCCTGTGATCAGATGCTGCTGACACACAGTGTTACCCAAGGGATGGAGGAGAGAGGAGCAAAGCAAGGGAAGGCTGATCCCTAAAACCTGCATGACTGCACCTCTAGGAGGAACTAACTTATTATTTTCCATCTCTCCTGGCTCCTTCCCCTGAGCTGCGGCAAGCCCAGGCCTGTTGTTGAAAGGGATTTTGTCAGAATGTAACACTAGCTTACCAACACCTGTTTGCATTTTCATAGGGACTAACATAGGAAGGAAATGTTATTCTAAAACAGCACACACATGTTCCTGTCTCAGGTTGCATCCTTCCTGGCGGTAGGGAAGCACTCAGATGTTTTCCATCTGAATTATTTAGCACAATGTGGGCTACCCTACCTTTCCCATCCATTACTGACACCACTCCCTTGGAACAATAATGAAAAGGCTGTGTCAGGACCCCATAACTAATATTACCATGCCTGAAGATGGAAGTTTTATCACTGGTATTAAAGCTTACACTTTAGGCTTACACTTACATTAAAGCAGCCATTTAAATAAGACTGGAGTTTTAGTTTATGTGACCACGTTCAACAATACTGTAAAAGACTTACTCAGGTTTGAGGATGTTGTACTCTACACATACCTGAACAGAATATGCTTTGGGAGGCACAAAGCAGAACTTCCACATGTCCCTAGTCCTAAAGATAAAAAAGCAGATACACAATTCAGCCAGCAGTAAAACAGATCTTTTTAGGACTAACTTTGTGCTGAAGCAGCTCCTACAATATATATGGTAGATAGAGTGTATTCAAATGCTCTTGAACCAGCATGAAGTTTTGATCATTATGAATTTCTAGTACAGAGCCAAATCTAACCCTTGGACTGTAAAGGGACAGTAGCATGCAGCCAGCAGGTAAGGGGTTTTCCTTACAGTAAGAGAGTATTCAATATTTCTGTATAACAGAATCCTGCTACACGTGCACAGAGCAAGCAGTGACATCACTTGAAAGAAGCCATAAGTATCTCTTGATAAAATATCAAAAATAAAAAAAAAAAGTCAGTCACATGTATCTGGGTTTCTTTCTGCCCCATCACACATCATTAGTGAGAGGGGCATTAATCTTCCTCCAAAGCAAAACTACTCTTATTTGTGCTCAGACCAGAGGAGGAGTACTCTGGGTGGAATAGGCTCTGACCTGGACCTCAACCTCAAAATGATATAGTTTTCCTCTTTGAGTGTTCCTTTTTCCAGCACTGTGCATCTGTGAACCTTCTGAATTATGTCTCATAAAATGAACCGAAGACCTCACTTTATATCAGATCTTGGAGCTTTTTTCCAGATTTAGGGAGGTTTGAATACATTTGCATAAGCAAGCCAAGCTGGCTTGTTTCTGAGGGGTGATTTGGCATTTAACTGAGAGGATAATAAAATCATTAACTGGTGGGGCAAAAGAAAAAAAGAGAATTGATCTGTGACACTAAATATGGATCCTATTGAAAATTTCTGAATTGTTTTATCCACTGATAATGCACTAAAGATCTTTCATAAAACACATATAGGGAGGGATTATAATAGCAGAGGAGCCATCTGAATTACATCTTAGTCCATGTAGTCATTTGGAAAATCACTTAAAATCCAGCATAGTCCCACATTATCTACATTATGTTTTGAATCAGTAAAGGCTGCACAAATTCGTCGTAGATGCAGAGATCCACCCTGCTTCATCAATTAAACCAGTACAGAAAGTAAGAAAATTGTAGAGAATATTTATTCTTTTATTATACTGTGACATATTATTTAGAGCACTAGAAAAATCAACAAGATCATCTGATTGTCCATATGAAGTTGAAAATAGTTCTAGAAAAGTAAACAAGGGCTGGTTTTTGCCTCAGAGAGCAGATGGTGCGATGCAGTGTCAGATAATGTACTAAGATCAAAACAGAAGAGGTCCATGAAAATTCCAACATAGACAAAAAGGAGATAATGGTCTAAAGTAAAAAAAGCCAGCACAAAAACAGAAGTAGTTTGAAGTAACAATATTTTTGTAGCAGCTCAGAAGAAGTTGAACAGACATGAGTACAAAGCATTTTTGTTTGATTTGAAAATTAAACTAATTCAAAATTAGGGCTATGTTTGCTAATAAATTAAAGAGGAACCATGCATTTTACTCAGTGACATTGATAACAATACAAAGCAGTTAGATTTTTTGGCTCTTACAGCAAAGTATCCAGACAGATGCTGAAAAAGACCAAGAACTAAAGTCCAGGTAAAGTAATTTGCCTTTGCCAATGAACCTGTAGGTTAGTATATGATCTTATGGAAACATCAGCAATGTAATTCTGATCCTTTCTGACATTTAGGTTTCTTGATTATAGATATAAATACAGAATTAAAATTTTTTTACAGCCGAGTTTAAAACTTTGAGGTGGCAAATGCTAGCTCAGACAGTTTCTCTCAGCCCCACGTATAAGGATTATGATCCACTCCTCCACTCATCATTTTACTAGCATTAACCATGGTGTTCTTAATTACAGTTTTATCCAAACTCACTGGTGCTCCATAGCGAATCTTAGAAAATGCCTTCCACACATGGTTTCTGCTGAAGAGACACTGCAGCCCCACATCTTGATTTGCTGTGAAATCACCTGCTTCTAGGACAAGGTTTTCCATAAAAAGTCATTTTGGTGATTTTAGAGTCAAACCATGGGCTATACAGCTCTGTAAAACCAGCCTTTATCAACACAGCCCCTTTCATAGGTGTGCTGGTATGGCCTGTAATTTCATGCAATGCTGAGTATCATGCCACAAAAGACCTGGACTTGCCACCCAACTTCAGACACCTATGGACTCTGGTGTTTGTTTAGAAGACCCCTGGGAACATGTATAAGACAAGAAAGCTCCTCCACAGTCAAGTAGCTGATTTGAGACCTTGCTCCCCCCAGAGAAGGGCCCCCCTTCCAGGACCTTTGTACATTCCTGCTCTTGTTAACACAGGGAGTAAAGCTGCTGGGATAGAGTCAAGTGCCTCAAGAATGCCTTCTGGCAAGGAGGCAGTCCATTTAGTGCCATAACTCCTTCCCTTTTTCAGAGAACTGAAAGGTCTTAATGCGCAGAGGTGTGGGCCAGGGAGAACTGAAGAGAATCAGGTCAGGGAAGAAAGCAAGAAAACAAAAAGTACCGCATCACGGTCTACTGCCTCCTCAAAGAGGCAGACACTGATCTCTATGGTGACCAGTGACAGAACCCAAGGAAATGGCCTGAACTTGTTTCAGGGAAGGTTTAGGTTGGATATTAGAAAAATGTTAGTCACCCAGAGGGTGGTTGAGCACTGGAACAGGCTCCCCAGGGAAGTGATCACAGCGCCAGCCTGACAGAGGTCAAGGAGCATTTGAGCAAGGAACCTGGTGTGATTCTTGGGGATGGTGCTGTGCAGGGTCAGGAGCTGGACCTGAGGATCCCTGTGGGTCTCTTCCAACTCAGAATATCCCGTGATACAGTGAAATTATGCATTTTCATGCTGTTGTAATTGTTGACAGAGATAGAGAAAACAGAAGGACATCTGTTATACACTTACCTTGGCTGTTTATCTAATCCTTACTGTAACCACTTCAGAAATGCACCATTGGACTGGGACATGCGGTAGAAGTACCCTCCTCCAAACCTTTGGTGTTAGAGAGATCAGAGTGGGAGACACAGGCACAGCTGGCTGGAGATGGTGATCCTGAGGATATGGACTGCTGTTGAAGCAGGGGAACACACTCCAAGTTGTTGGAAACCCTTCTGATGTGTGCCCAAGAACATTCTCTTGGCAGCACCATTTGTGGGTGTGCCAGGAGCCAAGTGTGTCACATTGGCTCCTGGTGAACCACGGGCTCCTTCAGAGACGAAAGATTCATCTTTTTGCAAGGAGCCAATAGCCCACTCCCTGCAGAAGAACAGTCTCAAGGGACATGGCACACTGTATTTATCCATTATTTTGAGGATGAGAAATTTGCTTCATGCGGTAATATTTGTAAAACACAGGAAAAAGAAGTAGTGATGTTAATAAGCTACCAGAAATTATCTTAATGGCTTATAGGTAGATGAAGATATTTGCCAGCCTTTGTGACTGCCAGGGGATGACGCAGAATCACTGCTGGAATTTGCTCAGTATGCATCCATGATTTCTTGTCCTTTCACAGTCCTTCCTCAGATGGGCCAACAGCGCTGTCAGGGACTTCTGCAAAACGTGTCCTCTTGGAATCTGCACTTGTAATACATTCCTCTCAATGGCTTCAAAAATAAAGATATTTGAGTTGAGAAAAAGTGAGGAAAAATCCATAGAAATTAGCAACAAATGGGTAATACTGACCAACCTCTTTTACTGTTGGTCATAATACTAATACATAATAATGTATTCCCAGATAAAGCAAAAAGAATTGTGAATAAGGCAAATGCAGCTCAGGGCACACAGCAAACACTGGCTGGCTATGCTTACACAGACTGTTAAGTAGTAGCTCCTGAATTTTTAAGATGCAGTTCTCAGTTTCACTCCAAAGATCTGGCTGAGCTCAAATGCACAACATAGTTTGATGCTCCTTTGGAAGACTGAATAGCAATAATCCACCATGGCATTTACACAGTGCTTCTCTCCTTGCTGTTTTACAGACATTATTCAATCAATTCTTCTGTCTCTCCAGGGAATTAAAATATGCCTTTCAGGAATGAGGAAACTGAGGAAGAGGAGCTAAACACCTTTGAATGGCAGAGATTTGGTCACTTCAGAAGCTGTTGCATTCAAGAAGCTATGCCAACCCCATCTGCACCCACATCACAAGCCCACACCTTCCTCTTTTGGTGTTACTGCAATACAAATGCTTCCTTCTCTTATGTGCTTGCCAAGACCTGGGGCAGAAGCATCATATTCTCAAGTCGGCCAGTGTATGTGGTCATTCCACTGTCAAGGTAATTTATAATATGTACAAAAGCTTCTTCTAAGCATGTTGGTAAGATATATGGGCAGAGTAAAGGCCTAATAAAGACTAAGCCACACTAATAAAATGCAAAGGTTGTAATTTAGAATGGAAAATCCTATGATTTAAAGGCAGTGGCCAAATATTGGATCATTTTATATATTATTAATAAATCAGAACAAGCAAGGCACAGAATCTCTGATGTGAAAGTTAAAGCTCTTATCAAAGTCCAGCAGACAGGGACTCCAGGATTTCTGTGCTGGACAAATGCCAATGCCACTGTACTGGTGGCCTCACATATGGTCTGCCTGTGCTGACCTGGCTCAGGGGTGACTTTGTGGAGAAGGTCTTGTCACCTGTTGCTGTCCCCTTGCCTTCAGGTCCATTTGCTCAGGTGTCTGTATTCTAGCCAGCGACAAAGAGGCTCTGCAAAGAGGGTATGTACAACTTCACAAGTACATCACAAGTGTCTCCTGCCTGGTACACACACAGCATGGCTGTGATTTGATGAACTACAGACCACCTCTTTTAAGGAATCCAAGGAGCCTTTGTCACCCTTTGGGTAACATCTAGGGGAGTGTACCACTTCTTGATCAAAGCCTTGACATTAAAACCCAATGTCTTTTCCGCCAGCTCCATCAATACCAAGGATACCCAATAACCTGGCAACTAGCTCCCCTTTTCTTTTCAATAGGAGCTTATTCACAGAATCACAGAATCACAGAATTACTTGGTTGGAAGAGACCTTCAAGATCAAGTCCAACCCAGTTCTAACACCTCAACTAGACCATGGCACTGAGTGCCACATCCAATTTTTCTTTAAACACCTCCAGGGATGGTGACTCCACCACCTCCCCAGGCAGACCATTCCAGTCCTTTATCACTCGTTCCTTAAAAGCCTTTTTCCTAATATCCAACCTATATTTCCCTTGGCACAGCTTGAGACTGTGTCCTCTTGTTCGGTCAATTGCTGCCTGGAGAAAGAGACCAACCCCACCTGACCACAGCTGCATTTCAGGGAGTTGTAGAGAGGGATAAGGTCACCTCTGAGTCTCCTTTCCTCCAGGCTAAACAGCCCCAGCTCCCTCAGTCGTTCCTCACAGGATTTGTGCTCCAAGCCCCTCACCAGCCTTGGTGCCTCCTCTGGACATGCTCAAGCATCTCAACGTCCTTCCTAAACTGAGGGGCCAGAGCTGGACACAGCACTCAGTGTCCTTCCTGAACTGAGGGCCCAGAACTGGACACAGCACTCAGTGTCCTTCCTAAACT
>WBMY01004713.1:7893-19616 GCA_013397315.1 Donacobius atricapilla | reverse complement strand
TACCTCTCCTAAACCCATGCTGGCTGGGTAGGGTTGTATTTCTGATACCCCGGCCATTCTGTAAGTGCTGTGTGATGCTACTCAGTATAAACTGTTCCAGTACCTTACCTGATACTGAGGTCAGGCTAACTGGCCTATGATTACCAGGATCCTCTTTCCCACCCTTTTTGTGAATGGGCATCACACTGGCCACCTTCCAGTCCCCTGGAATTTCACCTCACCAGTGAGCCAGGCCTATTGGTAAATGATGGAGAGTGGCTTTGCAAGCTCATCTGCTAGTTCCCTGATCACCCCGGGATGGATCCCATCTGGGCCCACAGATTTATAAATATCCAAGCAGCTCAACAGTTCTCTGACTGCCTCCTCCTGGATAACAGGGAGATCATTCTGGTCCCTGACACTATCTACCAGCCCAGGAGGGCAGTTGTCCTGAGGACAAGCCATCTTCCCACTAAAGACTGAGGCAAAGAAGGCATTAAACACCTCTGCCTGCTCTTCATCTGCAGTTACTAAGTCCTTATGTCAGTATCTTTCTTCTTATCCACTTGGGATTCCTTGATCCCTGACCTATGTTTTTACCCTTGCTAACTTTATTGCTTATTTTCTACAGACATTTACACAGCCTTTTTGTCAGGCCAGCAGCTTCACCACCACCCTCAGCTGAGGTTGTGCAGCCAGTGGGAAGCACAGTTGAGCCTTGAGTCCCTTGAGCATCAGTAGCCAAGCCCTGGAGGTGGGGAGGGTAGAACAGAGGAAGGTGCAGTGCCCTCTGCAGCACTATCACTTACCCATCTATTTTATACCTTGTTGGGAGATGTTCAGCCTCACACTTTAGACAGTCTTAAACACTTTAGGTTAGACTATGTATGCACTGACTCCACGGCATCACAACTCAGGCCTGAGGTTATTAGAAGGGTCAAGAGCAGAAAGTTTAGTAGAAACTTAAAGCACCTGAGCAACTGAAGAATGTATTCCTTTACAGGCCATAGTCCTCTGCAGACTCAGTGGAAGAAGGAATAGAAAGGAATTTGTGTCTTAAGAACACAGGGCATCCCTCAGCACATGTATCCATGCTTAGCAACGCCTTCCCTGCACAATAGTGATTGTAATGTGACTGATTGCAATGTGACTGTTCATGTGAGCAGGTCCCGGCTTATGTGACAGCAGCCTTTGTTGTTTCACTCATCACAGTCTGTTTCCCGAGGCAGTGACATTTAATCCATGATCTTGAATTGTAACACCTTCTGATCAGCATGAAAAGCTCCTTATGCAGAAACACTGCCATTTCCATTTCCATCCAGGTGCTTCCTCTAGCCTTTGGAGAGCTAGGGTGTGCTGGTGACTATGACAATGGTCTGCAGCTGGGGTTTGTAAGGTGTCCATTCCCCAGGGAATGGAGTGCCTTGTGTCTGATCTTTCAGCCCTAAAACTGTTTAAGCTTTGCAAATAAGGGAACACTTAAAAGCCGTAGTTTGACAATAATGGAAGAAATTTACCAAAAGATCAAATAGCAAACACATTGTTAAGATGACATTTAATGATGATAATTTTCCTTGGGTTCTGCAGTGCTGCCACTTGCCTGTGATTCTGACTAATCAGTACCTGTAATGTCCTTAGAGACTGTCGAGTCCTGGAGATTTTTAGATTTGTGTCTTTTCTGCTTTTATAGCTAATGATGACTACAGGAGCCACCTCTGACAATTATTTTAGGCAATCTTTTTCCCCCAGTGTATACAGAAGCACCTTTTCCTCATCTTTTCCTATCTTGTGCTTTAACAGACCCTTACCTCCAATAATCAGCTCTAGGGGTGCTATATGCTAAGGAGTTTGGGTCATGTTTCATTTTCTTTCTATTAAGGTCTTTTAATTAATGTTTCCATTGAATAGCCAAACTAGAGCACTGACAGCTCCAAGCTTAAACAGTATTTTCAATTTACAGTGTCTTTTAAGGTACAGCGTTAAAGCTTTACAAGTCATATATTCAAGAAGTTATCAACCAGATAATGAACATATGTTTTGCTAGCCTGAAAATCAGTTCAGTAGCAGCACCACAGGAAGAGTAATAACAATCTCTCAGCATCATAGAAAGTATTATCACGACCTCTTGGTCTAAATGAATGATGGAACTGGAAAATGCCTTAGCTTGTTTGGTTAGTGCTTCTTCAGCCCCACTGCAGCTTCATCTCCCCAAAGGAGCATAGTCACACTAATACTGCCCCAAAATTAAATAATGTAAATGCTGTACTATTAGTTCTCATCATTTTCAACTAAAATGCAGCTGCCTGCATGACCTGACATGTTTCCCCAAAGCAGTATTTCCACAGCCATTACAGATGCTGGTGCATCCCCTGGAGTTCCAATTTAATGCCTTCAAACCACAGGCTTAGCTGTTCAAGTTTTATGGTTTAAAATTTATTCTAAAACTTATTTTATAGTTGAAAATTTATTTTATTTTAAGCTCTCCAGAATGCCCTGCAGCCAGTTGACAGGGTGTAATTGACAGAATAGGCTTGTTTTTTTCCCGGCCAAATTGAACCAGTGAGGTTACAGAGCAGCACAACCACACCACACAGAATGAGTAACCAAAAAACCCTAAGAGACACAGCACAGGAATCCTTAGTCATTTTGCATCCATGAAAAGCTCCCACCAGGCTCATTAAAATGTTTTGCCTACGTTATATTTGGTGTGTACAAAGTTTATGTGTTTGTGTGAGAGAGAAAGCCAACCAAGCTGAGCTAAACAGTCAGGAAGGAGGTTAGCTATTGCAGCATGGCAAGCAACTGCAGCCCTTCAACAGTCAGGGAGTACAGAGGGTGACTGCTGAGTATTAATACCTACATTGCAGCTCTCATGTGGCACTCCTTTGTCTCACAGCATCATGAAGTGCTCTGCCAAAGCAAGCATAATTGCTCCCACTCCTAGCAGAGTACCTGCAGAGAAAGATGGCACTTCGCCTTTGGCAAAGGGGAGTAACACCTTGACACATATGCCTGCCTCTCTCGATGACCTGTTATGCCATCAACCTGAAAGCGTCTAAACAAAAGGGGTTTTGTTTTCCTGTCTAACCTGCTTTCTTTCCAAAGAGCAAGCCTCATTTCACAAACAGGCATTTCACAAAAGCTCTTCTGAGGTGCTTTCATACCAATGTAAGGCTCTGTCCCCTATAGTGGCTGGACCCTGCATCAAAATGTGTACATGGGTCTGAGCCTGAGGAGCTGTTCAAGCAAAAATGCTTTGCAGGTCTGCAGGTACAAGATCCAGATCCAGCTAGCAAAAGATTGGAGGGGCAGCAGCAAAATGAAGGACATAGCATATTTTTGCGACCTTTGGAAGGTGAAGATGAAATCTTAATGCTGGATGCAAAGATTGAAAAATGAGTGAGAAAATAAGGCAAGGAAACACTATGGCAAGGAGATGGCTTTCATGAAGCTGCTTTGAACAAACTGTAGGGAATTAAACATTTATAATATGTCCATTTATATATCCTTTTAAAACTGCAACTTAGACAAATGATGAAAGAGACAATGTATAAGAGCTTCAGAGTATGAGTTCCTCTTCTGGCAAGCTTTTTGACTTTAAAATAGCTGAGTCTGCATGCTTGAAAAATTTCAAGTTACCGTACAATAGAATTCCATTTTTATTAAAAATGAGGACTTTGTCACCTCCTACCAGTTAATCTATTTGGTCTCTGTTATGACAGCCCAGCTCTTCCATAGGTCCTTAACTCATATGGAGAGCTACCTCTGTCAGATGATCAGGCTGAAGATCTGGCAGAGATCTGGAAGCACAGGAGCTCATAACAGTTGTGGATGACACAAACTGACAAGGTGGCAGATAACCATGACAACTCTTTGGTATAGTGGCATACATATATAAAACATATAAATTCATAATACATACAAATAATATAAATGTCTGTGTATACACACAAAAATACATATGCATATTTGCCTAGGCCACCTGGATTGTTTGGAGAATTTGAACTATTTATGCGTAATAGGCTTCTATGTGATTATTTAGTACATGGCCATAGGTCATAAAAGGAAGTCTTGAGAGTCATGCCTACAAATGCATGGGCTACAGTGTAGGTGGCAATGTGATAAGCAGGAGTTTCCTGATTCTATTAAAAATGTGGACAGAACTGTTAGTAAGTTTGGGCAAATTTTCTTCAAGTTATGTAGTGAATAGATGCATTAAAAAAAAAAACCAAAAAAACAAACAACAAAAACCCCCCAAACAAACCTGCTAATAAAGCCTAAGCAAGTCAACTTCCTGAAGAACAGTTCTCACCCAATTGGGGGCTGATGGGGTCATGCTCATTTCTCTCCAGCCAAGTCCAACCTTGGACACTCAATGGTAGCAAAAAAGAGGAGAGCAGACTCTTTCCACTGCTGCCCAATGACAAGAGGAGGGACAATTAATACAGACTGGAGGTTCCTTCTAAACATCAGGAAAGATATTTTTAATATGAGGTTCACCCAACACTGGCACAGGGCTGTCCAGGCATTTTGTGCAGTCTTCCCCCTTGGAGATGTTCAAAAGCCACTTGTACAGGGTCCTGGGCAACTGACTGCCGATGGCTCTGCTTGAGCAGAGGGTTTGGACCTCCAGAGGTTTACCAACAGCAGACACACTGTCATTCTGCAATTTTCAGGAGCAACCAGTGCCCATAGGGGCTTAGGAATGGCACAGTTAGGTCTACAGCTGCTAATTCTCCACCTCCCTCCTATCTGGGATGCTCTTAGGTGTTGGCATCCCCCAAGGCAAACTATGTCTAGGGAATGTAGTGAAACTCTGCATGGTCAATTTACCTGGGCTTGACTTTATTGGCAACTAAACAGCCAGAAGAGGACTGATCATACCCCGCTTTTTCTTATATTCAGGGGACTTCACCTCCATTTAGCCCACTGCAGGTCTCCCAAGTGCAGGACAAAATCCATGAAAGCTGCCTGCCAGTGCTTGCTAGCAATTCCCTTTGACAGCATGTAAGCACAAGATATTGAAAACAGAGTAACACTGGGGAGTAATGCTGCACCTCAGCATCAGCTCCTAGGCACTGTCCTCCCAAACTGGCAGTTGTGAAAACCGTGGGATGAACTCTTTAGAGATGCTTATTAAACAGAACAGATTAAAGCAGGCATTGTTCTTAGTCCAACTTTTATTATGTTTACATAATGCTAAGTCAGATGTGTTTGTAATCACTTTCAATAGCATTAACTTTTTTTTTAACATTCTACTTGTGTTGATACACAAAATAAAATAATTTATTGAAATAAAAGGTCAGCTGAAAAATCATTGTCTCTGCCAAACCTTCTCTGTTTGAGTTACAGGGTTATTCTCTTTACAGTAGGGATAATAAGGATTATATTTCACCGAAGGCTCCAGAATATTGTCCATCTTGTTCTTTTGTACCCCAGGAGAGGTTATTTCAGGTTTTGTGGATCCCTAAGGTAGAAGAGGGGAATCATATTTCCAATCCCAAATGCTCTGTGTGCAAGCATGTTCTAAATGAAACACAACAAAAGCAGGCCAGACTGAAACTACCCCACATGTCACTGGGGTGCCATCTTGCTGATTTTCTCCTAAAGCAAATCCCCAAACCCATAAATAGAGAAGCAAATTAGATATGTGTATTTGTGATTTCCTTTGAAGCCTAAATTTTTGAGGTATGTGCTGCCTTTGTTTACTCTGTCACTCCTGATCTGTCTCAGATCTCCGTGAGCTTTCTGCTCCTGAAATGGGGCTAGATCCCTCCAGAAATCACGGGTAGGTTGCATATTTGGCGAATGCTGGCATGTCCAAATCTTCAGAGGCACCTAATTCTTACCTGATGTGGGGTTCCTCATATATGGGGTGGTTGCTGAGGGTGCAGAGACAGAGAAGGCATGCCAGCACTGTGTGTGCCACAGGACAAAGAAGCCACTGGAGCAGTGCCATGGCAATTTTGTGTCTTCAAATGTTGTATGTTACAGCTCGCATTCCCCAGAAGTTTTGTCCAGTATTTTACAGTAAACATAAAGGGCATACAATGTGATTGTGTCATGGTCGCATGCATAGATCCATATTACATAGGTAGAGAACCTGGGTGTTTTCCAAATTGACCTTGGCTTCTTGCACCAGAAAAAGCCAAAGCCTGTCATCACCAAACCTTAGAAGTTACAGGGTAATTCAGGCTGGAAGGGACTCCAGGAGGCCAACAGGTTCAGCCTCCCGCTCAAAGCAGGGCTACATTTCTTGAAAGCATAATGGACACCAAAGCCAGTGTTTAAATTACATTCTTCACGGAAAATGGGTGCAGTGATAGGTTAAACCTCTCAGCCCTGCATTAGAAACAGATTGAGCTGACAGAGCTGGCCAGCTCATGGGCCAGAGCAGGCCAGAAATTCCCTTGGCAGCAGCAGCAACTGCCAAGAAGAACCAACCACGAAGATGCAGAGATGTAGGCTTGGCCCAAGATCCCCATGCACTGCAGTGGGTGAAGTCACTTGTGACCCTGCTGTCCGCCCCTTTTTCCCTTGGTCTGAAGAACAGTGATACATGATATGCTTCTTCACAGGGTAGTTTCAGATCCAAAGCTGATCTAAATGAGTTTAAAGCTTGATACAAAACTAGTTTGGGGATTACTCAGAAAAACAGCATGGGTGGAGGATTAAATTAGGCTCCTGACCTGCTCCTTTTGGAAGCAGCTCCTCTCTCCAATAAAAGTTAAATGGCTTTTAATTTAGAAACTTTACACACTTCTTGTGATCCTTGAGCACCCAGTAAGGATACAGTAAGTAGGGAGAACAGTCATATCTGGAAGAATATAATATGCGAATTTCAAAGTATTTCTAGGATACAGTAGTTTCTATTTCTATCATTAGGAGCTCGGATTATTATTACTGAATTCCTTCTTAGAAAGCTGAAAAGTTCTTTGCCATTGATGGCGAAAGAATATCTCCATATAAAAAGATATATATCAGTATTTAATTCCAGATGGTTATTCAGAATTTTTGGGCCTGTTTCATTTTCTTATTTACAAGTACGAATTTATTTACACCTCTGATTCACACAAAAGAGGTATACAACACAATCTCTGCATTTCAGTGATCAATCTCAGAACAAAAGCATTTTCCAAGAAATGCTAGACTATACTGCTTTCCAATAGTCTAGTAATAAGAATTACAGAGGCATGTGGAAAACTGAAAAGAAGGGAGGTAAAAAGCTGCAGTAAATGTAAAAGCTCATGCCACACCTTGAAAGGATCATATTCCAACTAATGTGTATTGGGGGGAATAACAGTAATCATTATTTCTGTCAGCAGTTTCTAAATATAATGTAAGAACAGTCTGCCTAGAGGAAAATGGAGTGTTTGTCTTTTTCCTTGCTCCCCATTTTTTTCTTTGAAACTTCTGTCCTCTTGCTGTTACCTGTAAAAACAACCCTTTGGTGTTGTTTCTGACCTCCTACTCCTTTTATATTTTAATATTACATATTCTTCGTGAAGCTTGTAGCATGCTTTGATAGTCATCAGCACATATATGGGAGTCCATAAATTTGGAAGAGTGAAAATCTAGCTGTCCAGTGCTTGGCAGGACATAGCAAGGATATCCAGTTCATTTTAAATAGGCAGGAGGAGGCACTGCACCATCACACAGTTGTTTTCCTTCCCTCTCCAAAATCCCAGTGTCTTCCCAGCCTAACCTGGACAGGAGAAAGTCCAGGAAAAATTTTAAAGGCAAGTCTCTAGCATGAAGAGGCAAGCTTGATTTCTTTATAACAAGTGGATGGAGACAAGGGAAAGGGAACTGAAACTGTTTTGAAGTAATGGCAACCTCAACTGCTGCAATGGGGTGCAGAGATATGTGATATACTGTGATTATTGGAGTTTAGAGGCTTCCTTTTCAGACTACAGCGTTTTTCACTCCTTTTGGAAACAGTATTACATTACAGGTGTTATAACTTTTCTTCAGAATCAGACTGGCCTGGGAACTGTACATCTATATCATGGCTGCCCTCAGGAAACCTGCCAGCCTGTAAACACAATGAAATGAGTGAGATGAAAGTATCTGAGTGAGAAAATTAATTTTAGGCATTCCACTGAAGTCTATTTAGTTTTTACAGTCTGGCCTGGCGTCTACAAGTAACAGCTGGGGAGGACATATTAATTCCCAGTGACTAATGCTGGGAAGATTACCTTAAGCTTGAAATCTTTAGGGGTCCAAGAGGGAAGAGAAAAATTATTCCCTCGAATTTCTCTTATTTTTTTCCATGCTGGAAAGTCATGGTATTCTACCATAAATATCAAGCTTTCCTACTTCTGAAGCTTATTTATTCAAGCTGATGAAGTTTTGGATTAGGAATTTATGTAGAAAAGTATTTCAAAATGCAGACTGACCACAAGAGTGATTTGTCAGGACATGGCACGTTTTCCAGCGTATTTCCTTCTTTGGCACATTTGTGTGCTTTCAGAGGGCTTCCCCATTCTTAAAGAAGTCTCTTTTCTCAGAGGATTTTGCTCACAGCTCCAGCTTAGCGGGGGCAGGTGAATAGAAGCCAAAAATGTGGGAATAATTCAAAATGTTTTTTCATGTTCCTCTCTCTGAACATGAGCAAGGATTCCATTTAAGATACAAAATCCTCTCAAGACACAAAATGCTGCCATTCATCAACCTGTTTATACCCACCTCTACTCCATCATTTTTCATTTTCACACACTGTTGCTCGTCACCTGGGCACAATGAATGTAGCCAAAGCACTGCGAGAACATTTCCTGTCCAGACTGTAAGAGTCTCATGTTAGCTCATTCTCATAACTTCCAGAGCACTTGCCCAGATTTTGGAGGGTGGAAGAGCATCCAAGGAACACCCATTGATAGCTATGCCATTTGTCACCTAACAACCTAACCATTCTAACATCCTTCAGACCATATTTATATCTATCATGTGAGCTTTTTTTTCTTCCTACTTCTTATTCGTCATAAGATCCTCCTGGATACTTTCCAGGGACTATTTGTTTTCAGCTCCCTTATAGAGTTCCATGTGAAGAAGCTCTTGGGGTTTTGTAAATAAGGAGATACTGGGCGACTGCAGAAGCAGCAGACACCACTGCGATTCCTTATCCCCAGCCACCAGAACCTTCCATTCACTGCCAACCTGTCTTTAACATTCCCAGTGATATTTTTATGCATCTGCCACCAGTTAAAAGGGACTTTTGCTGTCCAGTAGAAATGAGACCAGTGAGTTGTCCATCAGTTCATTCTCTCTTGCACAGCTGGAAGGTGCAAGCTTGCTTCTCATTTAGCTCCATCAGTGTCATTTAGCCACAAAGGTGCTCAAGCAGCATTAGGATCTGCTGTAGGCATGAACATGATGAAGAAACTCAGGACAGTCATTACTTCCCCTAGAAAACAGACTTTCCAAACACGGGGCCAAATTTTGATTTCTGGTTAGGTATTGTTTTGTGTATTTGTAAAATAGACAGATGAGGTAGCAGACCGCTGTGCTGCCTTCTAGGAATTTGCCTAGGAATCAAACTGTGACTGGGCTAGGTGTAGAGACAAGGTGGTCCTGCAGCAATGCTTCAGGCTGGCCACACATCGGGTGCTTGAAGGAAGAGCTGTGTCTGCACTGTTTATCAGCCCCCAGCCTCAGGCAGCAGCTCCCCTGCTCCTCATGGCAATAGAAAGGCTGCAGTCACATCATTACCTCTCACCTGAAATGGGCAGCCTTCGTGTAGAAGGTGTCCCAGAAACATTGCCTTGATTACTGCAATTCAGTGGGCTTGTCCTGAGCATCCTGGGGAGGATCCTGTGTAGGACTCTTATGGCAAGGAAAAGGAAGGTGTTTTCTGTGGACAAGGGAGCATGAAAGACATTCACGTTGGCACTGCTTACAGGTAGAGAAGGAACTAGAAGGTGTCAGAACTTGCACATGTGATTCAGGCTGCCCCAGGTGCTTTAGCAGGTTCAGCAAAATGACGTAGATCAAAAAATCCTGAGCCTGTGATGGGCAACTTCCAAGCCTTCTCCATTTGGGAGTTGTTCTGCTCCTGACACAGGTGGAGAAATGAATCCCTTTCTGAACGTCTGGGAATTTACTGAGTTTGTATACCCAGCTGTCTCTTGAATAATGAACTCCTGTGTCATGGGAGATAAAAGGCTCCTACAAGGCAAAAGCTTTTCCTACAAGGTCAGCAGCTGGCATCAGATATAAACAAGGTAAGTGTCTTTCACTTAGGGTCTTCACTGAAGGGCCTTTCAACATCCATTTCCTTTGGATGATACTTTCAGTTTTTCTGAAGAGAGATGGTGGAACTCAGATACCTTTCCTCACCCACTTCTTTCCTGTAAAAAAATCTGCCTCCCACTCTCCTTCCTAGTATCCATGTTCTTAGGTGTGGAAAAATGTTTGCTGTGCAGGAAAACTAACTTGGGTTATCCAATATTCATTGATGTTTTGACCTTGGAGCAACACTTCACTTCAAATAAAGAATCCTAACTACATAAATAATAATGCATTCCACCAGAAGTCCTAAGTCTGCAAAGTTTGTGAGACAATTACATTAAAAAAATAAAAATTTTATGTGTATGCATACAGACTTACAAGCACACGATATTGAAATATTTAGTGTATTCAAAAATTGATGATGTTTTAAATGTGTATATAAAAACATGCATAGGCATATTACATGCAGTAGTAATAATATTATATATACATAACATGCTACAGAAATAAAGGATCAGCAAAGTGTTCTGCTTAGAGGTTACAGAGTAGCAAGAGCAACTCTCTCCAGCCATCCTCGGTGTGACTTTGCGAGAGAAGTGAATCTGAGTACTTCAAAAAAGGTATGATTTGTGATCTTATCATAAATGGTTATGATGAAACCATTAAAACATTCTGGAAAATGTATTTCAACAAATAACTGTCTAGAACTTAACATATACTTTCATGAAAGTGTCTCTGCTTCAAGAATATTTCTGTTGTTAATGGGTCTAAAATAGTTGTTGAACATTTTAAAGAAGTTTTTGAAACGCTTCATCTACATAGGTATATTACAGGTGAAAACTTTGTAATTCTGAATTACGTTTTTCAAGTTTCTAACTGATTTTTGTCACCCTGAAATACACTGAAAATCACGTGAAAAAGTCACTCCTGTGACTTGATCCGTGTCTCATTATGCAGCCCTGCAGTGATAACTGAGGTTTCAGCTTTTGTGGTTTAGACCCAAATCCTCAGCTTTATTTCAACACATACCCCCTGTATGGCACCGTGAGGAGCTGCGTTAACGATTTCACAGCCTGAGCTTGTTTCCATCCCAGCAGTACAGTTCAGACAACATACACTGTATTTTCCACATCAGTCTCCTGGATATAGTAATTAACACCAAGCACTGAGATTATACTGAGGCAGGGACAAGCCAACACAATCTCCCACTTGTTTTGAAATGTTTTTGCTACATGTCATTTTATGTCTTCATAACAGCCTATAAGACAAGTTTGCTGAATTAGTCTGTAGAAAAAAAAAGATAAAAGAAAACTAATAATATGTTCAGTTGGTATCTATTGCAAATATCAACTTTTATAGACAAAGAGGGAGAAGTTACCCACGGTTTAAGTTAAACACTCACTTCCTACCACAAGGATTCTTAAACTCTTTGAACAATTAAGCCAGTATGATGAAGCCACTGCTGCAAAGGTCAAGTTCGACATTTATGTCTGGTCCCTACGGCAAATACTTCACAA